>VNWY01000273.1:0-57574 GCA_009869845.1 Pseudachorutes palmiensis
TTCCCTCTTCTCCAGTGTACATCACAGAGTAGTTGGCTGCGAGATTCAACCTTCCAGTGTGGATAAGGGCAAGTTAACATTCAATGGGAATGTTTGTCAACTCCCAGCTCACAATGAAGGACAAGAAATCAAACAAAATGAGCCCGCTGATCTGTTCTTCAGCTACTCATTTCAGTGGAAACTGTCAGAGGTTAGTTTTTACCGAGTTTAAGGATCTTCTGACAGTCTGTCAGTTGGGCAATAATTTTGTGCCTTTCAGATTCGATGGGCAAGTCGATGGGACTATCTTCTTAAACTTGTGAGTAGAAATCCGTACATGCATTCCTTGTTTGATTGTTTTTAATACGTTTCTTTGTCAAAACTTATCTAGAGTGACGCGAACATCCACTGGTTCTCAATTATAAACTCTCTAGTCGTGGTTTTCTTTCTGACTGGTAAGTTGTACTCATTATTAATGCCACGAGGCGAGGTATTTAAACACATCATTGCAGGTATTATAACCATGATTATAATTCGTACTCTCCGTCGTGACATTGCACGGTACAACAATCTCGACGAATCAGCGGAAGAAGCACTTGAGGAAACTGGATGGAAGCTCGTGCATGGAGATGTATTTCGGCCACCTAGATACCCACGCCTCATTCGCCTCGATTATTGGAAGCGGCGTTCAGATCTTTGGAATGGCTTTGGTTACAATTTGTGAGTTCAATTTCCTCGCTGCGTGAGTATGAATTGGATATTCTTGTAATGAGATCCGTTTTAATGATTGACAGTTTTTGCTATGCTTGGTATGCTCTCCCCTGCCACACGAGGAGCTCTTATGTCCGCCATGATCTTTTTGTATGTCGTAATGGGTACATTGGCCGGTTACTATTCATCCAGACTTTACCGAACTATCAGAGGAAAGGAATGGAAAAAGCAAGCCTTTTTGGTAAGTAATTAAAATCTTAACTACATTAACTAAACCAGGCAATAACTGTGTTTGTATTATGTTTTTTAGACGGCAACTTTGTATCCGGGGCTCGTCTTTGTGACCTGTTTTATTCTGAATTTTTTCATCTGGGGAAAATCTTCCAGCGGGGCGGTTCCATTTGGAACCATGGTTTGGCTCCTCCTTCTTTGGTTCGGGATCTCTCTTCCGTTGGTTTATCTAGGAGCATATTTTGGATTCCGGAAACCTTACCAGCATCCTGTTCGAACCAATCAAATCCCTCGACAAGTCCCAGTTCAGCAGTGGTACATGAGCCCCCTTCCATGGTATATGGCACTTATATTTTACTTCATGTGTTAACTTCTTGTATAAAATTGTGACTGATTGTATTTACTCTCTCTCTCTCTCTAGTTCAATGATGGCTGGAATCCTTCCATTTGGAGCAATGTTTATCGAACTTTTCTTCATATTTACGGCGATTTGGCAGAATCGGTTTTACTACATGTTCGGCTTCCTATTCCTCGTATTTGTTATTCTTGTCATTTCAGTCTCACAAATCGCCGTAGTCCTTGTGTATTTTCAACTGTGTGGAGAAGTAAGTTTAAAGATTGCCAAAATTACAAAAATTGCAATTAATAGAACCCATCTCTTACAGGATTACCATTGGTGGTGGAAAATTTTGTTTTCATCGGGTGGCTCTGCGTTTTACATCTTTGTCTACGCAGTTTTCTACTTTCAAACACGGCTGGAAATAACAGAATTCATCCCAAGTCTCCTTTACTTTGGCTACACTGGAATCATGGTCCTCACATTCTGGGTTCTCACCTCCACCATGGGATTCTACGCAGCGTACTTCTTCCTAATCAAAATCTATGCAGCAGTCAAGATTGATTAGGTAATTTATAAGCTCCTGAATACAACAATTTCCAACGACCCTCATAGTAGAAAGTCAGCACCAAATCGACAAAAGAATGTACTGGGAGAGCTTTTGATTTAATGTGATTGCGTTCCTTTCTCAAGTAAAACGTAATAATGTAAATTGGCTCGGGCTTATTATTTTGTCCTCATTTTACAAAGTTTTGAAGGTTCATTGTTTCAGTTCATTTTAGTAGATTGGCCTTGCAGAGATTTTCGTCATGTACCAAGGAAGCGGAGGGCGCTGATTGTATTTCATGTCGTAAATCTCAACCTCCACCATGGGATTCTACGCAGCGTACTTCTTCCTAATCAAAATCTATGCAGCAGTCAAGATTGATTAGGTAATTTATAAGCTCCTGAATACAACAATTTCCAACGACCCTCATAGTTTTTTTTTTTGATTGATTTAGTTTATTTGATTTTGGCAGCAGCCCTATCAAAACATGCGACCCTCATAGTGAAAGTCAGCACCAAATCGACAAAAAAATGTACTGGGAGAGCTTTTGATTTAAATGTGATTGCGTTCCTTTCTCAAGTAAAACGTAATAATGTAAATTGAACGGGCTTATTATTTTGTCCTCGTTTTATAAAGTCTTGAAGGTATATAATTGTTTCAGTTCATTTTAGTAGATTGGCCTTGCAGAGATTTTCGTCATGTACCAAGGAAGCGGAGGGCGCTGATTGTATTTCATGTCGTAAATCTCCAACTGGCAGTCCTTGTGCTGGCCAAGCCACCCAATCTGCTCAATTCCTCAAAGTAAAGCGGCATTCGTGATTGGAAGATTGAAAGTGTTACCTCTCCATAAGTGGTACATGGCCAACCAGGTCGGCAGTTAGCAAGAGGGCAACTTGGCGGTCCAATTTGGATTCGGCCATGTTGACGTGTCAACCATTCTC
Source organism: Pseudachorutes palmiensis (assembly GCA_009869845.1). Lineage (NCBI taxonomy): Eukaryota > Metazoa > Arthropoda > Collembola > Poduromorpha > Neanuridae > Pseudachorutes > Pseudachorutes palmiensis. Next base: position 2,747 of record VNWY01000273.1, read on the forward strand.
CGGCCTGGGGAACTTCATACTTCCGCTGATAAGCGAGCCACTCCAGAGACTCGTAACTCGGTTTCCGATACATCCGACGAATGTCAGACTTCACCCATTTACTAAAAATTAAGGACGAAATCAATTACAAATTCCGATTGTTACGAGAGTTCATAACTCACTCGTGGACTTCCATGACTTCAGCCCATTTCTGTCGCCAAGCTCGACGTCCATCTGCTTCTGCTTGGACTCTCCATTCCACGTCGGCAGCGTCAAGCCATCCCAAGTATTTCCGCGGCGGGAGTTGTTTGGCCATTGTCCCAAAAGTGCGATCACTTCGCTGGTCTCACTTTGTAGCGATTGGAGTAAAGAGCAAATCAAAACTGAAAAATGATGAAGCTTTGACTTTAATTTTGTTGAAGTCAAAGTTGTAGGAAATCAAGCGGTTGCCATCGCGACACTGTTCGGATTTCTAAGGCGTCCATTCGTGTATTTACCTCATACGTGTGGTTTACGTATTCTTGAGTATTTATTGTATTTATTGTCTCAATTGGCATTAGAAAAAACATGGAAGACTTGAATGATATTCCTAGGATATAATGGAGGACTCTCCTCTAGTTCTACACGATGACGAACAACGAAAAGGAAAAAAATAGAGAAAGTAGAATAGTTGACGTTGTTATTTGAAGTCGTCCTCCTTTACCACAATCTTCTAACAACTCCTTCTCCTAGAAAGAAAAAAAATTCTAGTCATGGCGTCCGTTTCCGAATATTTGTTGTTTTCTACCTCGGGATTGAAATGGTAACAAGTTTCAGGCCTCCTCCTGGCCAATGGGGCTCTTGGGATTTTGCACAAGTCATCTGTGCCATTGGTGACTTCGTACGTGACTACTTTCGGTTCTATTGACGTGGTATTGTGTCCACACTGACATCTGCCATCGGTAACAACTAGGATGAGATTGGTATGGGGGATGTAATGGACGTTGAAGTACCTGTGGAATTACAATATCAATATAACTAAGCTTAATCTTACTTTAAAAGCCCTTACCCGTCACAGTTATGTGCGCATTTCTTGAGGATGCCGTGGTAGGAGAAACTGTGACTGTTGTACGAAGGTCCGTACGTGAATAGATCGTACTCCTTGTCACATGGGCTCAATTTCGTTTTGTTGATGCTAACGTAGTCTTGAGTTGGCGGATTTATACCTAAATCTTCTTCTGCTAACACTATGGAAGAAATAAATGTTAATATGCTTTGCATTTTAGATAAATCCGGCTTACTTTCTGCTAGGACTAAATTCCAATTGATTGCAATATAGACAAGATGTGTAAACAACCATGAGAAGAACCACTTGAGGTGATAGAAGGGCTGTAGATGGGGAGATATTTCATAGTTAGGAAAAGTTTCATATCCTGAAATGTCGCCATTCATGCTGCCATTTTTACCGTAAGAAGGAAGTTGGCGGGACTTGTGAGTGAGAGGGGCTGAGGACAGGCAGCCTGGAAGTCATACACGCGCACGCGCTTGTAAACGTCGGCATTCACCAACATCTCCATAACCATTCCATCCACTTCGCCAAAGAACCTGCCTGTGAAACAGAGGAGAAAACCGCTTTAGTCATTAATGTTTCAGTGAATGAGGATTTACCAGTATCTTCCAGCTTCCTAGTGGTGATGAGAATGAATCCATTGTCATCCAGTACGTAACAATCAAATTCTGCGCTTGTGCAAGTCTTCTTGCAATCCCTACCCTCCATACACTGGAAATACAAGGGATATATTTCGGATCAAACACTTGTGCCATAAGCAGTCGCTACACACTCACAGTTCCCGTAATCTCCAGGAAGCTTTCTGACCATTTCTGATGGTCGAATTGTATTCCAACGACGGCCACTGGGGCTTTGCGACCATGTTTTGAAACAAAGACAGCGCGGGTGAGCGGTGACGAGTACTCCTCCCTTGGAGCCGGAGTTAATGGGTACTGAATAGACGAACGAATTTGGGTCAATTTCGTATCTGTCGACAGCTCTTTGATACCATAGGGACTCCGTGGCGTAAGGGTCTATCGGAGAGCGACCGTTCTCGGCATTGTTCCCGCTAAAAGAAACCAATGAATTCCAGCGCCTGTTCCAATTACGGCAGTCGGGACACTTACTTGCCATGGTGGCGTCCGAATTCAATCCACCTCGTGAGTCCACTTCGTGTTGCGATGAAGGCCATCAGAGCTCCATACATTTCGATGATTTTGCTACAGAATGGGAATGTCCAGATTAGAAAGCAAGAGGACACGAAACATAAAATGTGAAGTGCATAAACGATGATCCAGATCCGAGTGGTGCATAAATGGTGCAATTAGGAGAGTGAAAAATTTGCATCAAATTGGGTTCTTTTACCGTAAAACTGTGATAAAGCAGTAAATAAAAATGAATGTGCAGTTTAGGGTACGTGAGCTTTACCTGGGCATCAGTGCGAATAACAATGCAAGCGACCTTTTCAATTAAATAAAGCAAGAGAGAAGTGGGAAGGAAGAAAACAGTTAAATTGTGATTAGGATTAGTTTCACGAGTGCAATCATCAATTAGTTCATTTGAATAAAGTTAATTGTTTTGATTAATGATAATTTTGCACATTATTTTGGACTTACGATTCATTACGATTGAATTTCCAAAGTTTCGTAGAAGTAAAGACGTCTGTGACGTTTGCGTCAAATATGAGCGATTGCACCAGCTCTCGATCACCTTGAATTATAAAAGCATTTTTAGAAAAAGAAAGTAGGGCCTATAATTTCTATAATCACGTACATTCGTAAATGTCCTCCTCCAGATGCCGCTTATTTGAATGTCGGACATTTTTATTAATTCCGACTCCGGTGTTTTTCCATTTCCAATTGGTCGAGCTCGTTTGAATTTCACGGAGGAAATGAATGAGGCGATCCTCATTGTTGGGATAAGTTTTGTCGCTCCGGATATAGTCACAGTAATGCCAGTTAGGATTGATTGACCATTTTCTTGTGGCCTCATTTGGGTGGTCCAAATAGTGGATGACATTAATGTGTTCATCTTTGCCTATCCGCATGACCTCCACTTCGCCTTTGAACCAGTTTGCTCGTTCTGGAACCGTTAGCCCCAAAGTATACGGGGTATCATCGATCCCATCGAACTCAAACGCCTGGTTTCTTATGGCGACACGTCTCTGCAAGGAAAAAGTTTACATCGATGTTCTATTTATAAAATTGGTTTAACCTCCATAACTTTTATAACTTACGAAATCATCTTGTGGAATACGAATTCTAAGCGTTCGAAAACTTTTTTCCTTCATGACCATCTCCTGACGAATCTGTTGGTTCAATATTGAGTTATTTTTGGACATTTCTGTGTGGTCGAAATCACATTACCTGGAGTAGTACGGAATCATTGTTTCTGAAAGTTCCGTTGCTGTCCACTAACTCCATTTCCATGAAATCCACACTGTTGTAGTTTGGTTTGAGAATGTCACCATGCTAGAATGGAAGAAAACCTTCATTTACAAGGATCTGTTATGCCTGAAGACTGCCAATTTACCGATGACCTGATTGCTGGTCGCCAATTTGGATGTAGAACGACATGCCCATTGTTTGTGACAATGAAAGCATAGCCATTAGCGCCAAGTCTGAACGGCGTTGTAAGTCGCTTCAATTCTCGCAGAGGAATGTCTGTTCCCACTACGCCGAGGAATTTGGCAATCCGCTCCTATAGCCAAAATATTCTCGTTTAACATTTTACAAAATGCATGTTACAGAAACCCCACAAGCTACACAAAAGCTTTAGCACACAAAAAACGAAAGCGAATTACCTTTTTCGGTGGCGACGTGTTGTTCTAAAACATTGAAACCAAGATGAAAGTTAACGATTTGGCACAGTTAAGGCAACAAAAGAGATGCGCAAGGCATGAAGCGCTGGCCGATAAGAAAGAATTTCATTTGCTTACCCTCTTCCCATCCTCTGTGGCAGTTTTATTCCTGAGGTCAAATACAGGCAGGGACACGGAAACGACAAATTCAAAGTCGTTGTTGACCGGCGCAGTACTGTGAGGTGGGACCTGAAATTTAAATCCCAGTTAGTTTTTCACGAATGATGGACACATTTCAGAGTTCTTGTGTCTGATTTTAATAGAATAAGGTAGGTCAAACTATCTCGCCACCCAACGAACTCAAAGACCAAAAATAAGCTGCAAAAACGAATGAGAATAAACTATGGTCGCCAAAGTCCAAAAATGAGCATGCGTAGTGTGTAGTTGAGGACAGGGAAAGTCAAAACTCAAATTCTCACAGCAGCCAAGTCGAGTTGAGATAGAGCCAGTGTACGATTTGGAAATGAGTTGAGGATTCTAAATTTCTCTGAGCGCATGCGCTGCTCGGATCCGATCTCAGCTGCCCACGCCCAATCAGACTCCACCACTTCCTTCAAGTGTCCCGTCCAAAAAGAGAGAAGCAAAAAGATGGAAGAAAAGAAGGTTAGGGTCACCACCACTGCACACTCGCCAAATAGTTTTTTGTAGGCGTGGGAAAAAACCCAAAAACAAAACTTGAAATTCCTAAACGTTTTCACTTATCTACGCAAAATTCCGATCCTCTACCTGAGGTTCATCCAAACTACGTCTGATTAACCAAAAGGAGCGAGTTGGACTCGTCACTTCCTACATAAAAGAGGCTCAAAATGTCGGTTGCGACTACTACAGTAAGAACCATCCGGAAAATGAACAAAGATGAACACAAGGTGGGAAAACTTACAACAAAGTTGGCGTATACCGGAGTCCATGCGACATCGTGTTTCCCATCGTGTTGGCCATGTATGACCATGGGACGTGACATGATTGGGAGATACTTTAAAACTTGCTCCTGAACTTCACCCAAAGTTGACACATGAACAAAGTAGCCTATGATAAAGATTAAGCGCTATACTTGAAAAATCATGGAAATCGTCGCTTTTATTTCATACCTTGGTTGGTACATGCCATCCACCGAACTTCTCTAAAGTCCGTGACCTCTTTCCCAATGAGGTACGTAAATATCCGAACAGGATGCATTGGATTCTGGAGGCGTTTGAAAAGGTCCTCATAGTAGTAAGGAGAGCCGTCGGTGATTAACATAATTGCTTGGTTGCATCCTGAACTATCCGTATCATTCAACTTCTGCAAATGAAGAGAATCCACTCAAAGCTCAATCCTTCGGAATGAAATAAATTTACGAATAACTTACGGAATGTAATATTTTAAAGGCAGTTTCAATTGCCACAGCACTGGAAAAAGAAGACAGCGCATTTTATATTTTATGACATAAATATCATAAACCTCCGACACTTACTGCTCGGCCATGTGTTGCGTGCTGTCCTGATGTAAGGCCACTTTGAACTCACGGATATTTTCCAAGCTTGCCTGAAATAATCCCACACAAGTTTTATCAGAAGCAGAATTAAGAAAAAATCCCATTGGTCGAGACTTATACCTCGACAAGCTTGTCATGGAAGCATGGCACAATGGGTGTGGCATTGCCTGAGAAGTTGTAGACATTGACATAGTCATTGTCCGTGAGCGTGTCAAGTATTGTATACACTACAAATACGTCAGGATTTTTTAAGATTTCGGAATTGGTAAATTGTTCCCAATATTTATTTCCTTACCAACATGGCGGGCAATCTCTCTACGTCTGCCCGTCATCGACCCACTTGTGTCCTGGAGTATGATAATATTTTTCGGGCTGTTGGCCGCCGTGGTGTACCAAGGACGCATTCGACTGAAAGATCAGGTAAAACCTTTTTAAATCGAATCAACATGATTTTCCAGGTTTACATACCTATCGAAGAGATCCGTGTTACCCTCACTGTTATCCTTTTTCCAGGACATTGCGGGAAACTGCCGTAGGAACCCAGTGGCAGAGCCAAAATACTGCCAATGCAAAGTAGGGTAGTCCTTCAAGTTGGATTCAAAAGTTTCATCTAAATCCGACGACCACTCGATGCCTTGAAGGACTTTTAATTCTGAAAACAAAATCTTAAGTTTATGGAATTTTATAGCAGAAGAAACAGACGCAGACCTTGTTCATAGATGCTGGCGGTCGAAGATACATGAAATAAAACAGAGACAAAGTTTAGGGTTTTCATTGGTTGATTTTTAGATTTTCAGATTTTCAATTTGCTATTCGAGATCAAATGATCAGCATGGATGTTGCATGGTAAATGCGCCAATAACCACACCCTAACGAGGATCATGATCTGAGCGGCTACTTTCAATAAAATTGGCCAATGGCTCCGAGTAACCGACCCAAGTTTTAAATTTTTGACGCATTAGAAAGTCGGAACATATTCAATTGTGAACAGCGTAGACATAAAGTATGTGCGCCATTATATGAGTCCTTTTGATTTCGCTACATGTGAATATATAATTATTTCCCTAATGTTGAGAATACCTAATAAAAGTACTTACAAAGTTGGTACATGCACCGTGGATGTGGTGTAGTTGACCGAAGTATTGAAATGTGATGAATATGTAAGTGTTAGATTAATTGGATATGGCCATGGAGGATCTTCCTCGGGATCGACTTCGCGATTAATTCTTTTGGTTGAGTAGTAATTATCCGGCTGGGGGTCAGGATTTCCCCCTTTAGCGTAGTAACTCAATGCCCTCTGCTCGACATCGACTTGTAATTTCTGGAAATGGAAATCACTCTCAATTTCTCAAGCCTAATTAAAGGTTAATCTGCACTGTGTCTTACGTATAGTGCAAGGATGCGTTCCTTGAAATTCTCCTCAATCTTGGATTTCATTGTTTCCAAAATAGTTGCCAAGTTGATCGGGCTCACCGTTGAATCCCGACTTTGCTGGAATCTCTGTGTATTCATAAATCAATATATTTCAATTCCATGCACTGATTATCGAGTCTAAAGCAATACTCACCAAATGAAGTTCATTGTACTTTGTTACGGACCGGGCGAACTCCGCCAGCGGTCCTCCAAACTTGGAAGCCCAATTCTCCAACCTGTGCAAACGGAAAAGTGCGTGAGCGTTAATTACCTCCGTGCCATGTGTTCCTGCCAGTATGTGACCTTGGCGTCACATGAAACTTACTGTTGTCGTGAAATCCCCCTGTCCGGGAGGTCAGAGGTCGCCAGGGGGAGGAGGAGGAGAAAGACGATGAGTCTGGGGGTGGGTGACATGACTAAGTGGCCGTCGAGGGAGTTCCCATCCGCCTTCCTTTCTTGTCAGACGCTCACTTCACAGATTCTCACTTGGACGCTTTCGCTGCTCCAGTCACTTCCGCCGGAGCGCAAGTCTACGTTCCCGGGAGAGTAAAATCGATCCAATCGCCGTCACCGAGGGCAGCCAACTGAGCCTCCACACCCAGAGCTCCGGGACTCTTGCCAAATTCTCATCCCGAATTCCTCATCATTTCTACAACGACTGGGAGAAATTCGGGCAGGACAGAAGAGAAAACGCATCCAATAATCCACAACGGATATCCGTCTGGTGCTGCATTCAAAGAAGGAAATCCAGAGAACCGCCGGGATGTTGATGAAAGGAAAGGGTCATGGCCACATCTGCGACGACGTCTCCAACTCATTAGAATTGGATTCACAAGTCTTGCACGACAGGCTGGAAACAAAAGGAACACTCCAGATTTTACTAAAATCAAAAAGAAGGCAGTTGAGAAACTCGAAAGAGGCAGTTGAGAAACGGCCGTGTTCCTTTTGCCTTCTTCGGGACGTGGGACTTTAGGAATATTTTGATAATGTCGCTAGACCAGCAGCGCCATGAGCAAGTGCTAAGCAACAACGCAACGCTTTATTTTTTATTTTTAATATAACGCTAAATGCTTCTTTATTTTTTTTTACATTCGTCCATCTTCCCAGAACTGCCGTCAGCGTAATCCTTAACATTCTAACAGTAAACGTTGACCTCGATTGTATCACGGTTTCCATAAAGTTATTTTTGACTTTTGACCTCATGACTAACAATATCAACAATTTAATGAATAACTACGGAGGGGAGGAGAGTGACAGATTTACATGGTTAACATTTTTTGTAAATTCCCTCCACCGTCGTTAGCCCGAAGTGAGCTTTGGGGCTCACAAATTATTACTTACTACAGGCCCTTCCTAATGTTTTGAAAGTTTGTGTCTCCAGTTGACATCATGGCCAAAAGTACACGTTTTGGACGACGAAAATATTATTTCCAAAAAAGAGTAAAGTCATCTAAAAGCTCAGAGTCTTTGAAAATAAAGTTTGCACATGTGAAATCGTAGCTTTACATTTTAATTTTTAATTACTAAAATGACGCGCGCAGCCGTGAGCTAGTGCTACTACCATTCTGCGCATGAGTCACAGGTCAGTCTATCTTGTAGAATTTAGTCACAGGAATTAACATTTCCGGCCAATTCATAACACTAAAAGGTCAATTTTTAGTACTCATGCGCAGGCTTCGTAAGTTCAGGCAGCGACTATAAAGGAGCACTCTGCGAGCACATGCTAGCAAAGTTCTGCGCACTCTCACTTTTCTCCTTGATAGCATTTTTCATTTCAATGAAGCAAAGTTTGAGATCAGAAAAGGAAGAAATTCCAAACGTCCATTTGGTTTTTTTTGTTTGTCGTCCACACCGCCATCATTGTGTCCTTGGAAAGTGATTCCTTGGAAAGTTTTTCACTTTTCTTCAAAGAATTTCTTTCGTATGTAACGCATCTACAAAAGAAAAAAACGGGAACAATGGCTTCATTTTTAAATGGATGACCTCAATCGGCTATTACTTGAGGAATGGGGAAACAACGTAAAGGTCACATTGAAGTTACAAGGGTTCAGTGACACATAGAAGCTTAAGGACGTGGGCAACGTGATAAAAGACAAAAACTCCCTAAACATTTGATTTAGACACCCAACAACGTAACACATTCGCTACCCTTAATTACACAAGTCTAATTAAGTTGAACAAGAACACCGGAACAGATTGTGACGATTGCAGGTACACCAAAACCATGTCGTTGACTTCCTCTCAAGGCGTCTTTCGTCGTGTCTACCGGCGACACTTCAAATTGAGAAAGTGACAGAGTGGCCTCAAATTCTTGAAAACTCTCGAACGAACGAACAACAACTTAGGAATTCAGAATTTCTGAAATTTTGGCGGGTATGTTCAGAATGACTACAGAACTGCCTCCATTAGACCGGCGTTTCCGACTTGTTTTTAGATTTGTAGCCAGGGGCAGTTACCTACGGAAAGAGAGGCAAGAGACACAAAATTCCTTTAAAATCCGCCTCCATGTTTACAGTAGTTAAAAGTAAAAACTTCAAAACAAGTGTGTTAGAAATTCGCATATTTGCCAAAAATAAAGAATTGGTTTTGCAACAATGACATTGATGTTGACTCTGAGAGTTGTGAATTTGCGTGTGCGTTAACAAATACTTAAAAAATCTAGTTAATATAATACAGCGTCACTTCCGCTTTAAAAACGACTCAAAAACCCAGTCTCCTTTTGTTTTTGAGTCTTTCCCCGATCATGCAAAAATTCCTAAGAGCATGCGTAATCCTTTGCAACTTAAGAACTCTGCGCATTACCATCGGAGACACCATAAACTGTCACTCGGAAATGTCAAGATGTAATTCTTTCTACCTTTGTTTCGACTCGCAAAGTCGCCACCGACTGGCTGACGCTCATCATCATCCTCCCTCTTGCGCATGATCCTCCTACACACGAAGTTTAGCAGTTAAAATTTTCCTTTTCTTCGACATCAATCCAAAGAAGAATATTAGGGAAAGCAATCCAAAACGTGAAAGAAAATTATTTGACAGTTTTTGGTGTCGTCTTGAAGAATGAAAAATGAAAACCAAACTTGTCATGCAATTGTGTACCTCAAAACGGTTAATTAAAACACTTATTACACAGGCATAAGTTTTTAAACTTAATGATTATATCACACGGTCCAAGATTTTAATTCCTCCCATTCACCATTAATAAAGTACAATTTCTGGCGAGGTTTTCTGAGGAAACCAATCACATTCATCTTTCTAATTTCAAGGCACCACCGGGAGCTTGCAAAAAAAACAAAGACAAACGCCAACTGAAACCCTTTTGCTGCCATTTTGAATTAGCAATGACGTTAAACAACCCTAGTTAAGTAGTTCATTAGTGTCACCCTGGATTAATGGAGTGTTTGACCAAACGAATTTAAATGCATGACTTTAAGCTGTGCTTGATGTTTGTGTTACTAATAAACTTAAGTAATGTTCAGATCAAATAAAACCCATTCAAACACGCCTAAACTTTTTTAAGTAATTATAACAAAGGAAGTTACTAATTTGGTTTTTAAAGTGAGTGCTAAAGGAGACTCTCAGTGAGCAAATTATGAAAACCATAGAGAACTTAAAGTATAAATAAATCTACAAATGATAATAATTAAAAGTTATACATGGATAAGCAGACTTGGCTGAAGAGAAAACAAAGACAAGGAAGAGCGATAAATCATCTACAAATTAATTCTGCTAATTAATTACTAAACTACTAACAAACTGGATCTACCTTGATGGTGATCCCATCCTCTTCCTCTTCTTCGTTCATTGTCGATAAGCGACGGCGCTCTTCGTCACTAAGGGCGTCCTTCTTACTCCCACGTTTACGTGCCCCTTTGTCCTTCCTGAAAATTAAATTAAATTATTTACTACCACTAGAACAAATCATTCAGTAGCATGGGATCAAAATATTACAATTTGTCAACTATCGAAAGTTTATCTTTTGATGGCGACTTGTCATCCTTGGTATTGTTGATGTTAGTATTGACTTGCTTCCAAATTCCAGTTTTATTGACCTCCTCAGTAATATTGACAGAGCTCAGCGGAATTTTCATGACGTTCCCATTGGCCAGTGGAATTTGAAGATTTCCAGATTCACCGATAGCCAATTTCTAAAAAAAAAAAAAAAAAAAAACCATGCCAAGATTAATAATCGTTGATCAGAATGATTGTAAAGAGAATGGTTGTAAAAGCTTACCCCACCATCTCCTGCATCGCCAGAAAATCGTTTGATCGCCTGTTGTAAAGAAATAGACTACGATCGGACTTGGGAATTCCCGTAATATTTTTTAGAATTGAAGAAATACCTCTACTTCAAAATCCAAATCTTCCTTCATCATTCGTTCCTCTTCATCTCGTCGTTTTGTGCTCTCAGGCATAATGTCGTCTAGTATTTTCAGTTCTCGTTGTGTAAAGAGGTAGTCCAGTAACTTTCGAACCACGATCATCACGACCAGCTAAGCAGAATAGGATTCAAGTATAGGAGTCAAGGGAAAGGATTCCAAAGAAAATTAAGCTCACCATGACAGGGAAGAGAATGGATGTCGTTTGAAAGGACTTTATTAGCCAGAGCATAATGAGACACGCCAATTGAATGAGAGTGAAGAGATGGACTCTGGCGATGGGTACCTATTGAAAAGAAATTGACTTGTCATCTTTGAAAGAGAATTTGAATGGTTAATTTTTACTTGTCGGAGGAACATGTGATCTGGCTGGTATTTGGTGGGCATGAGCATAATGAGGAGACGGTCAAAGAACTGCATTCCTTTGAGGGAGGCAAACCCCATGTACAGGAACACGCCGTATAGAACCGGCATTGGAATATGTTTCAAAACGGAAGTGAGTGTAACGGACAAGCCAATGAGGATGAAGATTAAAATGTGCGTAGCTCGCTGCTCTCGAACACCCAAGAACTGTGGTTTTTCTCCAGGCGCGGCGCACTCCGACTCCATCTTGAGTGAGTTGACGTGATTCATGGAAAGGACCTGAGGATAATATTTTAATATTAATTGCTCATATTTATCAGGAAATTAACATTTGGACTTCCTGCTGACGACTTACAGTAGCAGCAACGAACCAGGGGATACCCAAAATTGAGCAGACCGTCACCAGGATTGCCAAGACAAACAAATCCAAATGGTAACCACAACCTTTCTGTAAAGAGACAGGAACAAAGCCCAAATTAGACCTTGTAAACAAAATCATTAATGCAGAGGAGCGTGGGAATACCTTGAGTTTGTGCTCTTTCCGATTGATGATGACCGCTGTGATCTGCTGATCCATGAAGATAAGGATAGTTGCCAAAAAGGCTGGTAGAACTGCTGCAAAATAAGTCCATGGGTGAGTTTACGCCGAATGGATCGATGATCCAACCACGGTCCTCTCGAGTTGGCTTGAATTTTTCAGGTACTGTGACAAAGATCGCAAATTAAAGTAAAACTAATCTGACGCCATATTTTATATCATGTGTCAACATACCAGTTAACTTGGGTGTTCTAATCCCCACGTACAAGTCTAAACAAGACATACTGACAATGGCAATAATCACTGCAAAATCACTAACAGTCCCGCGAATCTATAACAAAAAGAAAAGGTTCGTAACATCCATAGTCCGCCCAACAACCTGTGGCTTGGTACATTGGTTGGGAAGAAGGCGGAAGTTTTAAAATCCTTGAGTGTAATGGAGATAAGAAAGGTGCCAATGAAGAGGAGTACCGACATTAGAAATACGTCGGGATACCGAGTACATCCATCGCCTGATAGAGTTCCGTTGTAGACCTAAAGTAACACAGAATGAGATTAAATCCTTGACAGTTTGAATAATCTTTACATACATTTGCGCATTGGGTGAAAGTGACATTGCTCAATCTGCCTCCATTTTCATAAAACAGGTCCTGGTAACCGGTGGTGTTTACTGTTGCCATACATATGCAGTTGAGGTCATCTCCGGTTACAGGATTCGGGTACATCGGATAAGTCTTCTGTATCCCCATTACATTCTTCACCGCCTGTCAACAATCAATGAAAATGTCAATCTTGTGCCGCAATTCAAGGTCCCCCATTGAGATTTTAATCGATTTAAGCCACGGAGTGAATGGGCGTGCGGCTAATAATGAAACTCATTATTATGTAAGACGCAAATTCACACAGAAATAATTGACAGGTAGCGTGGGTGGGACATCTCAAGCGGATACAAATGTCGAATTATTATTAGGAAAATAAGCTCTTGGAACCCTTTGAAGAGCTCTCTGGAACGCCAACGCCTCCAAAAGTAACAATTAAATAAATCATAAAGGAAGACGTCAAGGGGCGTGACGAAAAGTTTAGAGTCATGATTCGCAAGTTGTGCGCCATGCCTAGTCAATAAATCCCTGGCAATGCCATGACCATGAAATTAGTTGGAATCACGTACTGGAGAAAAACGGACATAAACCTGGAGTCATGATTGCAGCAACAGGACGCGCTTTGAGGGAAGGGCTGGCCCGTAAGAACAAAACACTACTACTAATCCGCCATTTTGCAATTAAACGCTGTCTGATTTCTATAGGGATTCAAAATAACTTTAAATTGTTCATTGAAAATCCGGAGGATGAACGAGACGTTTGCCTTCACATGGAAGTGTCAATCGAAGGAGTCGGTCAGTCTGAGATTACAACGAAAAACTTCGGAAACGGAACTATTGGTGTCTCCTACCGCGTCAGCTCGCCGGGGAAGTATATCATACGGATCACTTTTCAAGGAGTGGATGTGGCAGGGAGCCCATTCCACGTTTTAGTTAAGTAAACTCCATCAACTTTCAAACTGCGCAGCTTTCTCCTGTGCGTTTACACTAATTTTCCATTTGTAGAATGTGAATAAATCTTTGTCAATTTCAATCTCGCATGGAACCGTGTGTACCTATTTTTTTGCATACCTCATACATAAAGATGAAAGCGATCAGCGTCGCAAAGTTCTCTTCGGTGAATCGAGTGATGTAGCAGACGAAGGCACTCGCATCGAATGCCACCAGCAGAATGAGGATGAATCCAATCCAGAGGCCAATCCACAGTCGGAATTCCAAATAGTTTAGATCTTGGCTCCTATATCAGTAGGTTAGAAATCGCCAATGAGCCGTGAATCATAGTCACTCACTTGCAAAAGCCAACAAGGATTTTTTCAAAAACGAGGACAGGACCGGTAGACCCGAGAATAGTAAGAGGTTGTCCGGAGAAAAATCCGTAGACGATTCCACAGACGAATCCAGAGACAAGGGATTCAATTGCTGCCATATACCCAAATGTCTCCTTCCCAAGAAGACCGCCGAATGTAATGATCGGAGTCAAACAGGCAAAGTAAAGGAATATCCAACTGGCTACACATTGGACAGACAGCGCGTCCTTGAAGTCAGAAATGTACCACGGGGACTTGCGACGGATGTCGTTCATCAACCCACCAAAAAGCCGCCCTGTCCGTGTCAGCCCAGATTCTTCACGGAGCTTCTCTTCGTTCTCTTCTTCGTTTCCTTCGTCCTTCTGTTGTTCCGGCCGTTTCCTCGGATCCTTCAAATTAAGAATTAGAATTAACGAATGTGAGTAAATTCTAAAAAAAAAATAGAAAGAAATCTAACCTGCGAGGGAATGGCGGCTGGTGGTTCAATTCGAATACTTGGATCCCATTCCCCGGGAGGCAGGACTGTCACAGCATCCAAGAATTCATCAACCCCGGCAAGCAGATGACCTCGATTCTTTGCCTTGTAGGCGACGTCATGGAAGACCTCATCAGACATTAAAGTAGCCATTGCACGTCCAACTTCATGGTATCGACTAATCCCGCCCTGAAAATTAAAGCCACAGACTTTAATATGATCCCATGAAACTTGGATTCATTCATGAATAGACAATGCAATTCCCTACCATGGGCCCGAGGAGAACGAACAAGAATCTGGTAGGGACTGGAACTTCCGTGAGGTCACCCAGGAGAACCGCCATAGAAAGGCGAATGAAGGCAGAGAGCGGTTTCTCCAGGAAATCAACTTCACCAACAAGGATGTTCGATGCCTCTGCTCCAGGTGGAATCTTTCGCATAAAATGTGTATTTCCCTAAAACAGAAACCTTTAGTCCAGACAAACTATTTAGTAAAGTGTGACAACCCGAACCTTAGAAAGATGAACAGACGAGTCTCCGCCTTCTGCCAAGTTTGTTCCGCTTTGATTTCGACCGATGGACCCGCCACTCGGACTTCTATCCATGTCTCCCGGAGCTGATTCCACCTGTGGGACATTGGTGGCACCTGCAAGATCAGACGGAAGGTCATTCACACCATCATCCAATGACCTCGAGATGCGAGCCTTTTGTAAATAACTGAAGCAAAGGCTCATCATCGCCATTTTAGCAAATTTAGACTAAAAGAGTCGCAGCCGCATTCCTCAGCATCCTGTTATACAAAGGACATTAAGGGTAAAAGCCTTTGACACCACTATGGTTGACACTTAGGGGAGGTTTCAATTAACATTAATTAATATTATAGGCAGTCTCCAAAGGAAGCTAAATTGGAATTCCACCAGGAAAGCAAACTAAAGGGAATAAGAGAAACCAGAGATCGTGGATCTTTAAACGAGGTAATTAACTACCTCCAAAACTGTTGATTCAGTTCTCATTAAATTCATTGTGGATTTTCCGCATCAAAAAGAACGTTGCGCGCTATACAAAGAGGTACAAGTTCCCTTGTGTCCACAAAGGGAATGAAAATGAACGACAAACGAATTAATTGGAAGGAGTTAATTAAGTTATACGAGAAGTTCATTGAAATTGACGCCACACGAAAAGTCGAGCTCAAATTACCGGGTACATTAAGGAATTTTCCAAGCGTCTGAGGCAAAGAAGAGGACAATGGTGTCTCCAAAGCGTCCCCACCCACCGTTGCGCCCACCGCCTCAACTGCCTCCCCAACAAAAAGTTCATCAGAAGCAGTTTATCGTAAAGCGGAATTGGGATTAATTCAAATCCATTTCATAGCAAATTAGATCCATCAACACACTGTAATTGGACATGTACTGCCCCTTCCGTTGGAGAGGCAGCCGAGGGAATTGGCATTTTATATTTTGTTAAGCACCAAAAGCAAAAGCGTAGACGAAAGAAGGGTAACATTGAGCGAAATAAAATGAGAAATCAGAAAGCCATGGTGGTGACTGGCTAACAAGACGAACAAGAATGAACTAAATCCTAAATTAAAGTGAAGTGTATTTCTACTTTGTTCCTTTCTGATTGGTTGGTGTTGTACCTGGAACAGTTAGAAAAGGGCCTTTGGTGTCGAGGTGGGTCGTACTTGGACTCCCTCCACTGCCCCCACCACTCACATTCAAAGAGCTACCGTTATTGCTTCGCTTCTCCTGGAAACCTAAGAGACCGGAGTCGTTAGGAAGCTAGAATTCCGTAATTAGTGCCAAGAGTATCAAAGAGTAAGTGAATTAAATATAATAATCTTCAACTCCCATCATCATGCAACTAGAGAAATAAAAAGCAAACCCAAAAACGGTCAGGAAAGAATAAAAGACGCGAGGGGCTTGCGAGACGTAAACTTAAACCCTGGAACGTTAACCCCATTTGAAGTAATTGGCAATTTGAGTGAATTGGTTCACACCGCGACATGCTATACGTAGAGACATGCGCAAACTCACTTTTACTGGATGAGTGGCTCTTTCCAATTTCAGCGAGTGAGCGAATAATGGGGAGGCGTGACATGTTGCTCGATGAGGAATTCTCTTTGTTTTTCTTTTCATGAAGATGTCGATGTCGACGGAGGAGGGCTTCCCTGACCTTGTCTCTCGAGCCCTCCGGAAGATGAGCCGAGTTGATCATATTGTCAAGTAAAAGATCCGCGATTTGGTCCAGGGAGGATGCCTCCATGTCCAACATAACGACATTATTGAGCAAAAGACTCCGGAGCTCAAACAGGGAATGGAGGGATAGGGTTGCGACGTGGGGCTTCGACCATCGATTTCCACCTTCTTCCACGTCCTCCTCGAATTTCACCCATCTGTCAGAATAAATGAAATGAAGCCAAGATTTTGATTATTGTGATCCATTCAGTAAATAATGACGCATGTATAACCTAGCTGTCTCTTTCCATTCAAAGTCGACGCCATCTTGGACCAGCTCCTCCATCTCGGAAAAGAGGGGATGGGATTCATGACATCCATCGTCCTCTTCCTCTCCAAGGATGAACTGGACACGCTGTGACGGAGGAGTGACTGAAACGAGTTACAAATTAAACCAGATTCCGGAATCCCTGAACCTCAAATAATAATTTATTAGCAAAAACTGTCAAGCAAACCAAAGTCAAGGCCATTCCCCTTGCAAATTCCAAATTGCTGAAAGTGGATAAAAACTAAACAATGGATTGGACTCTTGGACGGAGTGACGGCACGCTCACAATGGAAACTTATAAATCAATATATTTATACAACGTGTCCACTTAAACCTCTGGAAGAATGGCTTTAAAAATCAATAAAAGGATTAAGCCCAAATCATATCCCAACTAAAGGACGCATTCACCGCATTCCAACATTCGCTTCAATGGATGTCAGTCATTTATTCACGTCGCATGCACTATACCCTTGTTGGTTTTGGCGAAGAAATTATTCCACGAAATTAGTCAAAGCTCAACTTCTTTAGGTTAAATTCAACTGATGTGCCTCGGATTCAGAAACAAATGTTAAAACAGACCAACCGCAAGGATCCAAGTTTTGTTACTTCGGTTAGGAAAAATGACAAAAATGCAAAAACGTCAGGGTAAACTGAGATTGAGTGTTTGAGCGTGCTTTAGGTATTAAAATTCAGTGGTATTTTTCAAAAGTTCTAAAATGGCAGCTTCAGCCTTCCATTCAGGAAGAATGCCATTTCATCTTTATTTCTGTGACAGAATTGTCATCACAGAAAGTGAAAGTATCAGGTGAAAATCCTCTCCAATTTCCA
The DNA here is from genome assembly GCA_009869845.1 of Pseudachorutes palmiensis. NCBI lineage: Eukaryota > Metazoa > Arthropoda > Collembola > Poduromorpha > Neanuridae > Pseudachorutes > Pseudachorutes palmiensis. The sequence goes on from VNWY01000273.1 coordinate 20,486, forward strand.
GTTTTTGAAGTTTTGAAACTAAAACTTTTCAAATAATTTTATACAAGGTTGCTTTTCAAATCCATTTTAGAATTGAAACTAAAAGTTCTGTAACTTTAACTTTAAACTTTGTACAAACGACTCTGGGAGACTTTATTGATCGTTTCAACAAATGCTTCCTCGCTGAAAGGCTGAGCCTGTGACAAAAAGGTTGAAAGGTTAATTTGTTTCTGGAAAAAGCGTGACATAACTGTAAACCAAAAGGGTGTAATAAAGTATAATTTGATGACGAGAGTGCAGGGAGTAATCAAAACTGAATCAAAGTGCTTAATGATGTGAGGAACTTTAATTTCCTTACAGGCTAGGGGTTTGGTTTCCTGTCCAGAAGTATCAGTGGGTGAGGTTCCTGTTGTTTCCACAGAAAATAGAGTCGTACTCGTCCCTGGCGACGTTGTCGTAATTACCGGAATCCCTAACGAGCTCCTTGGACTTAGGAACGAAGCTTGTAAAAATAATTCACAATACCCGAAACCCTTTAGAATTAGTTTGAAACAAGCATGCGTAGATCAATCCTATCCAACATGCGCAACCCTAGTACGTGAAATCTTTGTTTCTGCTATCTTACATTTCACCGGCATTTTGGACAGGACCAAGTGACAACTTTTAGCAATCCAAACTCTACAATTCCGTCATTAGACAAACATGAAAACACTGACAACTTCAAATTAAACAGTGAGACACAAATTATGATGACCAGAGGCCGGCACTGGAGAAACTACACAACAGAAAGACAAGTAGCCCAAACTAAATATTTGTCTCCTTGAATTTGGGATCATAATTTATCTATTTCCCTGTGCCAGATAAAAACTCGTCGCTGCTTTTTATTTGAATGGATTAAAAACACAATGGAAACATATTTCATAAAATTTGAATTATGCATGCAGTCACGGAAAGTGGTGAGTGCTGGATTTGAAGCATTTTCTCGCTAATAACGCCTGACCTAATAAAATGATAGAATTGTTAACTTTTTCGTCGGCCCAGAATATTCCCTACCGCTGAAACCACTAATGAAGTTGTATGTAAGCTCCATACTGGGATTTCCCGAATGCAAACGAGAACGCTTTTGTGAACGCTAATTTATTCCAGTGGTTTTATTTATTCTTAGGCTGCGGTCCTTTTAATAATGAATTAGGCCAATTTACTCTCAAGGATTTAGTTTCAAAGAAGCTCATAAGTTTATTTCCATGTGGCAATGGCAAATGAGGCTGATTTCCATTTTTATTTGAATTTATTAGTCTCTGGAAGATGCAATACCGACTAAATGAAATTGCAGGAGAGTCACCTTACCTATTTAGATTTTATTTTAAGGAACACGCGTGTAGAGCCCAATGGAGTTCTGAGTGTGTCATACAAACTTATGGAAACTAACCCACTGACCCAATTCCCGAAATCACCGAAATACTTTTTCCTAAATCTTCAATCGATAGAAACCCGAATATGAAAGGACCGAAATGACGATGGAAGGACAAATTATTATAGCTGAATAAGTAGCGTCTTCAATTAATTCCAAACCAATCAGCGATCACCACCGGCTGTATACGTAGCTCACGCTACACTCCACTCGTCCACATGCCAGCAGCCAATTTCCCCTTTATATCCTGACAACATGTGAATAGAAATATACTTCACGTCAACGTGCTCCTTTGTACTCCGCCATCTCCAGCCTACTAGAAACTCCAACGACAATTAAATGGGATTCGATTTTCCTGCCTCATCCTGGAATACAATTAAAGAGAAAAGTGGATCTTCTCGAAGAGGATGGGGCAATGAAGGACCTTGGCTTGGAGTCAAGCCCGACCTTCAAACCCCGTCCCCATTTTGAATCTCCAAAAAAGATGTTCAGAAGGACTTTTTTGCCCTATTGGAGTATCTCTTGAGCAACGTTCTCTATCGATTTCTCCGGAGAGAAAAGTTACACTCGTTCCTCCTTCATGAATCCCAAAATCCTTTGCTCTCTCACGTTACGTGGCACGGCAGAGTCTCCAAGAAACTTTTCCCCAAAAATTAAATGAGTTAATTCCCAGATCCTTTCTCTTCATTAAGGATTCCAAAATTCCAAGGGAAGATGAGCTACTACTTCACTCCTAATATTCTACGTCAAGCAGCAGCAGGGCTCTAGGAGCTTTGCTTCTAGAAAAACAAATCAGATTACAAAGTTCTTTGGATGCGTCATTCTCAAAATGAGGAATTCAAATCCCACTCGGATCATTTCACAGACACAACCTTTCTGACTAATATTAAATACTAAAATGCTTACAGTTTACAGAATTTATGGGCACACGTTGCTCAAACTGGAGAAGCTTGAATAACTAATTATAGTTACCTGGTCGATCATCCTTCTCGTCTGCTCGGTCACCACGTGCATGACGATGTCGCCGGTGGTGGGATTTTCTACGGTGTCCACCAGAGAGACTCGGGACGCTGCTAGGAACGTGAACTCCCACGTAAACAGTGTGGGCGCGGTGACCTACAGGATGTGGATGAGAGAAACGTCAGATACATTTCAACCCCGGAGGAACTGGCAGGTTGTGGATTATTAAATGTCGACGGCCGCTCTCTCACCTTCAAAGTCTTTCTCGGAGTAGGTTGAATGTGTATGATGAGCTCCTGGGTCCTTTGAGGCTTCGTCGTCAATTGGACCCCGGTTCATATTCCACGGTCTGAAATTAGAAGAGCATACAAGCTTAGGTCATACACATAATCATATCAATCTCAAAGTTTATTAGACAACAGAGAGGAAGAATTGGCTCCGTGTCAAAGCTCATTTTAAGAATCAACCTGGCATTCTTTGCGTGTGACGCCTTTAAAAACCTTTGGTGTCGTAATTAGTGTCGTATGTACCAGTGAATGAGAGTGCATTGAATAGATACATTAAAATTTTATGATGAGTTCATATAAATAGCAAAAGTGCAATAACTTTAAAAGGAACTCCGTCCGCCATAGCATAACAAATGGTGCTAATCAAGCCTCTTCAATTTTTAAATATAAAATCCCAACAGAAACGGCATGGCTGACACCTGGCTGAGGCGTTACAAAATGGCCAACTAAAGTGGAAGCTGCTGCAGGCCTTTACTGTGCAACGAAAAAAACGGAATGAGGGCATCTGGCCAATATGCAAAATGGCCGTATAATGCTTCTTCTCTTGAAGTCTTCCCTTGAAAAAATGCTTGCAAATTTATTACACCTTCGTGTTTACCCATTGATTAACCGCCATATCAAAACAGAACCAACCTCAAACGCTGTTGCAAATCTACCAAAATAAAACCCAGAACAGGTATTCTGGACTTTATCCTTACACAAATAGCTTCGACATGAAAAAGCCGACACTTGAAGAGCATCGCAGAATTAGATAATTGCCCACGCGGCTGGTCCAGGGCCGCGCCGCAAAGTGTAATCCGTAAATCCTGCTGGGGATAAACCGGAATCATAAAACCTAATGACCTTCTCCAAGAAAACCCATGTTAACGAGTCACGGCGCAGCAGAGCCAGGTCAAAAATCACACTCTCAGCTATAGAAACCTGGCTGTGCATACTCTTTAGAGAATAGGACGCTTACCTTATGTGTAAGTGACGACGAAAATCTTTTTTTTTTCTAAAAGTAGGAGTTATTCCAATAGCAACGGAAGTTGGAATGAATGGATGACTATTGTAGCAGCGTGTGCTGGAACACTTAAGAGTTTCGTCGGGCACATTTCGAGTGCATGGTCAGACAAAGAATGACGGATGAATAATAACCGCAACAAAAGGAGCGTCGTGAAATCACTAGTAAAACCGGGTGGTGGTAAGATTAGACGCCAGCAAAGTTCAGCAAAAACTTGGTGCCACTAGGAACACTAAACGTTCTCATGTAAATGATGGAATTTTTGAGCACTTCCTTATGAATAATCTACGGAAAGATGACTGGTGAATGAATGACTAACAACGGAATCGTGAAAGCCCTGAACTCAAAGTAAAGTGCGTCTAAAGTGAGACACGAGTCACGGTCACATTGTTGACGTCGGAAGAGGAGTATTGACCCTTGACTTTGCTCCTTCTCCAGGAGACGCAGTCAACAGCCAATTTAAATGCTAATGATGGCGAAATTGTTCATTCCCTGCAGTGCGTGTGTGCCTATGGAAGGGCTTCGGTAGCTGCTCATTGTTGTTTGGAAATCGGGAACAAAGGGCTCACTTCCCACCTGGTTCCCTGATCGCTTCTCCTGATCTTCTCCGCACTTTCCAGTGCACACGAGGCAAAGAGGTTCTAGAAGGTCTCCCTTCCAAACACCAAAATAACAAAGTCTGGATGTTTCTGAATGCCACACGACTGCTCCTGCCACTGCAGTCAGTAGGTTTCCAATGTTGGCTATGAAGGATATCAAGACGGGAAGGAAGAGGTGCGCAGTGAGACACCGGAGTGACGTCCAAACTTTTCTTTTCCCCGAGAAAGCGTCATCATCGCCTCTCTCAATGCGGGCAAAACGGGAATCTAAGCGGATTTTGCACAAGCCGAATTCACAGAGGCTGAATCTCAAAAGTTCTCCATCGATCCCATAGCATGGGACTCTCCATCATCAAAGAAGGTTTCTACGTCCCAGGACGTGGAACAGTTTCCTTGCAAACTAAATCAATCAAATTCACAATTTCAGAAATGAATCAAGTCAAAGACTTTTAGTTTTTCATTGTCCATATCACTTGGAAATCCTAATCACAGACACCGTTCCAGCAAACCATGGGACTTTGCAATCCCCAAATCCAATTCCGGTTCCCGTAGCATTTGGAAAGGGAAAGAAACTTTTGAGAACTTTTTTGGTGTGATGATAGCATTATTATCTGCTCAAGGCCTTTCTTGGGCCGAGAAAACCGTTCCAGAGACGACGCTGATCAAATGAATGAAAAGAAATACAGAAATTAACATTTGGAACTTGGAAAAGATCCTCCAATCAAAATCCAAAAACTGACGGCATATTATCCACGAGAGAGTACAAACAATGGCTGCATTTGGTGCTTAATGCATTGGGAATTTGTGTCTAATACTTTTGTACACACCTTAACTAACAAACTCCTTGATGATTTTGATTTGACTGTCGATCGTAATCAACGGAACAATGGATTTTGATGGGAATAAAGTCCTATATCCCATCCATTAAAGAAACCTTGACAGGATTGATCTTTGCGTCGTGGCCTTTACACGCGTCTGTAAAAATCAATAAGATCAACAATGTTTCACGTGAGCCGTAAAGCTAATGAGAACGCTAACAACACAACGTGAGTGTAAACCAAACAAATTCAGTCAAGCTTCATTGATTCCTTTTGAAATAAATACCTTGAAATCAAAGACGCTTTTATCAAAACGGCTAAACTTGATTTCCCGAGTGTACAATATAAAATTGACGACAATTTTCCAAAAGGGTTGACGACATCGTCTTACTCAAATCACACACGTCAACAAGAAATGTCAAACTATTAACTTCCTTTGACGCTCAAGTAGAATTCCAATTATCGTTTCCTTTCATCATCATTCTTCCATCTTGTACCCCATTTGTGTTAAGATTAGATTCAAATTTGTAAATAAATGATGACGAGTCACAATGAAGTTCACTCCAAGACAAAGATAAATTCAAGGAGAATGGCCAATGTGGACGAAATTGAAAGTTTTATGCCCTCAGTTTGCAAAAAAATGCTCCAAGGCATTAACAAAGGTCAGCGAACAGGTCATGCACATCATGTTATCCTCTCAGATTAAGGAATCAGCACACATTCGCACACAGAATTCGCAGAATTACTGGAGCGGAAAGTCAATGTCGCCATGCATCCTGAGAAACAGGGAACAAAGAAGAGACGCCGTTACGGCTATACGACTAATGGACTCAAATTGTCCAGCAGAGCAATGAATAAGACTGCAAATGTGACTTTTTTGCAACCCCACAGCGGTGTGTTGTATCTGTGATTATCACTAGGTCTAAACAGAGAAACAGGTATCCTTTGTAGTCACAAAATTCCAAGAAAGGCTCAAAGTCCATTCACTCACGTTAGCATGTTCTTCCCGACTGACTCTTGAGCTGAAAAAAAAATTGCAATCACACCTTGAGATAAATCCAACTTACTTTTGCAATTCCATTTTGCAATGACTTTCGCACAGAAGGAGGGTGAACCGGCAAGTGATCTTAACAGCGTGGCTCCTCAGGCTAAAGACCACTTTTGCTTAAGAAAGCAGAATTTCGAAAAGGCTCTGGACATTTTTGAATCATGACTGGCAAGATGAGCAGCTCGGGATCAGCTTTGTCGATGACACCAAGACAAACTGAATGAAAAATCCTGCGCTAGCCTAATAACGTTTATCTTGTGTGCTACAACGCGTGCCATTTTGGTAGTTGAGGGAGATCAGGCTTTTTGCAAAACTCCGTTTATCCATCGAACTATGACAGATGAGGCAGGAAGAACAACGAATCTAAAAGCATTTTATGGATTCCAAGTAAAATCCGAAGATTATTCAAGGCTTTTACCAGGATTAATGTCACATTTGCATGTCACGGCAGAAGACTTGTGCAATAACCGATAGCTCCTCTTAAGTTAATTGCAAAAGTCAAGTAGTCTGGTTATAACATAGCACCCTAAACCCTAATAAGTCCAGCATACTAAAAAAAATACCAAAGGTCAACGTAGTTTGCCTGAAACTACAGCAAGCTCTCGCGCGTAGAGTAGGTTAGAGCGCGGACCTTTAACTGTCAAAGATAACAAAAGAGGGAGCTATTTAAGTCTTATTTAGTTAATTCTGGTTGGAAATTTTCAATAGTTAATGCATATTAAATGAATTAGCATCCAATGCTTACCTTTCAAATGTAATGTGGAACTTTTAATTGAATTAAAGAACTTTGTAAAATTGGAATTTGCAAGGGGGTTGAATTACTTGCAAAAATGTAAGAAATAGGGAGCCGGAAATTGCCCTGAAACAGCATCTGCCGGAAATAAAATTCCCGCCTCCTACAACAGCGACGCTTCAGAATGACGACGGATTTATTTCATACCAATTTTGGTCTGTATTGATTTTTACCTGGAAAATGACTAATTGCTGTAAAATGCTTGGATTAAGCTACAGGAATTGATGTGTGAGGGATGATGATGCTTGATTTGTGATGATTTATTCATAGAGCCATGATTCCTCGTTGCTCTTCCAGTCGACCAATTCCTCATCCTTGAACCACAATCCAATTTCTGTATTAGCAGAATCCACTGAATCTGATCCATGAATAGCATTCCGTCCAGTTATGATGCAAAAGTCTCCTCTGATTGTTCCAGGAGGAGCATTGGAGGGATTAGTTGCACCCAAGATTTGTCTTGCAGTCGCGATTACATTCGTTCCTTCCCAAACCTAAAAAGTAACATGAAGCATTTATTTGACTCTGACTTTATGCAGGCTTTATTATGATTACCATTGGGACTACTGGACCACTGAGAATGTACTTGAGAAGTCCAGGAAAGAAGGGTTGCTCAAGGTGCGCCTCGTAATGCTTTCTCAACAGTTCTTCAGAAGCCTGGAATATAGTTTTAGCATTTATAAGTAATTCATAAGTTTATGGGGTGCCAGTCCTACTGTCGACGCCGACTATTAAATCTACATCTGTATTTCATCTCTGAAGGTTATTCCAGAGTGAAATTATTCAGCATATAATTCAGAACGCCCTTGAAATTGATTGCAAGTTGGACTCCAAACCATAGGCTATGTGCTATGTTTATACGAGCTCAACCCACTCTGACTCTTTATAATGAAACTTATTTGCAGCAATAGCAAAATCTCTCAAAGGTCAAAAGCGTTTTTGACAGCAAAATTGCAGATGTAGAAGCCTGAGCGTACCTGCTGGAACTTGATGGCTACAAGCTTGAACCCCTTTTGCTCGAATCGTTTGATGATTTCTCCGACAAGGCCTCTCTGGACTCCGTCCGGCTTGACCATGATGAAGGTCCGTTCTCGATGAGTCTTGGACGCCATATTTCCTCCGCAGTCGTTTTCTGATGTTGCAGAAATTGGACAGAAGCCGGTATCCTGTTCTTCTAAAAAGTCGGAGTGATCAGCCCTACTTCGGCAAAGTAAGGAGAGAAATAGAAGAATGAGGGCAGAGTTGGAAGATACAAACATCAAGGAATGGATATATGGATTTACAATACCAACTTTCGGTGGGTTCTGGTGGCCCAGTGGGTGGCAAATATGCCAGATTATTCACTCGTCTAAAAGAAAAATAACAAAAGTTACGATTTACTGCAAAAAGTAGCAAAATTTTGTTATGTTTAACCCGAAATCCATATATACTGATAGGTAATTTGTCTAATAAAATCAGCTTACAATCACCTTTACCCGACCTCAAGGGTTACTAGGTTTTAGTAATTTAGTTTACTAGAATTATTTCTAACAAAATTGCTAACAATCGAACAGCTGGAAAACCGGTTTTATCCCGCGCATCGGATGATCTGCAAATTGACTTGAAATAGTCTCACCGCTTGAGCTTTGATTATGAATTAGCTTCATTCAAATTCGATTTCAACGCTTCAGTAAGCTGTCAATTAACGTCAAATAAAACCAAGTCCTAATTTTCCTTTCCTTAGAAAAGTTCAATAACCACTCTTGTTCAATTAACCACATTGTTAGTGTCATTTAATATTAATTATCCCCCTAATAAAAGTGTGCTAACGGTTCCTAAATTCCCCTTTCAGCGATGATGGCTAAAATTGAACTTTTCGTTCTCGTGCTCAACCTCTTCGTCGTAGTGGTGATTGGTGCTTTTACTGTCAGTGACCTTACTGACATCGGTAGATTTTATTTCGACTTAAACCATGATGGCGTCATCACACCTTACGAGATGAACGAAGCCGCCAGGGTATACTGCCAACAAATTGAAAATCCATGCCTCGATCGATTCTTTCGAAACTAATTGTAGTAGGCGTAGATTCTGTAAATCAGATTAGTTTTATTATTCGAATATCCTGTTTCAACTGTTGATTAAATTGTAGACCCGTGTTGTAAACATTGGATTGTTTCTATGTGTCGCACGTCCGTGGAGACTTTGATGGTTGGGGCTCATAACAAATAATTCTGCATGCTCTACAAGATTCCTAGAGAGAAACTAAGAAGTTATCTAATTTGTTGGCGTTTTGTTTAGTTTTTTAAATTAAAACTTGGCCAATCTGATTAAAATTACAGCATTATAACCAAAAATAAACATTTTGGTACTGCGCATGCGTTCGTCCATTCAGTCCATTCTGCCATCTTGGCACATGCGCAGTAAAGATTTGAATTCCCCTGTTTCCTAACGACAAAGAGGACTTCAAGGATCCATTACAAAGCAGCAAAAGTTTATTTATACGTTCACATTTAAATTATTTTATTAAAAATATAATGTAAGTACAGCATCAATAATTATTTTTTCCCCGTGATATGAGAAAAAAAAAGTCCCTTTCATTAGCCATTAAGGGTACTCCTTATCAAGGGCAACAAAAAATATTGAATGAGTAACTAAATTAATTAATTCGTAATTAACTAAAGTTCGGTTGATGAAAATTGTTTTGTGGTGGTAGATTTATTGATCCATTTCGGCGACGGTGCGGTGGGAATTTTAACTTGAGATGGAAAAAGAGGAGGGAAAAACAGTGGAAAAATTCACACAAAAACAACAGAAAAGTGGCTCAGCTCGTCAGCTCCTTGCTCTCTGGAGTTTCGATTAAAATCTTAATTAATTTAGTTCTTAAAAGATTGCCTTCAGTTGACATCAGTTTTCTGTAACTTTGCATGCTGAGATCATCTGTTAACTCGTTGACTTGCGACAGCGTGGAGAAAAGGTAAATTCATAAGTCAATGATTCATCATTTGTTAATAAATTTAGCGGTACGTATTCTTGTCTATAGTTTAGGATGAACAGACATTCAAGACCTGACCTGACCCTGACACCGGACAATGTTGGTTTGAACATAGCGGCTTCTTTGACTCAGAATAACAACGGTGACCAATTCATGTCGGCTGATGGTAAATGCTCTGTTAACTGTTACTGTTCTTACGGTAGATTTTCACGCCTGTGGTTCTTAAACTTACAGCACTGGCTGACACGTTGAATGCAAACGAGTGGGATGACTTCCTCCAGGCTGGTACAGGAACTTCTATTGTCTCCCGTGCTAGCCGATGGGACCGGGAATCTTTGTTTCAACGATTCGACCCGTTGGTGACCAATCGGGGAGTGCACTCTCCAGTAATCGTGTGTGGACGAAATGTTACTGCACCACCGTCATCCTCTCAGTCTAGGCCTCAGCAGCTAATTGAAGTGGATGATGAGATCGAGACTGATGAACGGCAAGATTTCTCTACTAATGAGAATATCTATTCTCGAAAACGGAGAACTGCGGAGTTTGATCACGACTACTTTGCTGAGGAGCCTGCATCGCGTCCGGAGCCAGAGCTGAGCTACTTCAAATTGCCAACGCCGCTGTCCCGCGGACAAATAATTGATTCTGCTGATAATTCAGTTACATGCTTTCAAGAAGTGGATCCATCTGAATGTATTGAGATTGAAGATTCAGCTGAGGATCGACCATTGCAAGCACTCGGGATGGATTCTGTGTACGATTTTGAAAAGCAAAGTGGAATTTGTGACAAAATTTCTGAACCATTGGAGTTCAAAGATATCGAGAAAGAGAAGGAAAACATTATTTCTGGGACCAGTGAGAAGACACCTCTTGGAGCAGGGAGGCGAGAAGCCACCCATGGTTATGGTACTGGAACACCAATTCTAAAACAGATGAAGACTCCCCCACAGAAGTTGGTCGAACTGGACGAGGTCGATCAATATGCAAAATGCTACGTCGAAGAGTTGAAGAAGGAATTGGAAAGTGCCGGTGCGGTGATCGAAGAACTACAAGTCTGCGTTCGGGGTGATGGAAAAGGAAAAATGTACTCTTACATCCCAGTGCGAGCAGCTAGTATCCGACATGCATAACTTACAATTGGCATTTGCCGATGTCCAAAAGTAAGCTCTATATTCATAATCCATGAACGGTATCCCAAAAGTTAAAATTTTTCTTTCTGCAGCAAGTACGACAAGGCCAAGGAGCAGTTTTGGAATTGCAAGCGGAATGAGGATACCATGTTAAAACGGGACAAAATGCTGGAAGAAATGGTTGAAGCATCAAATTCTCAGTTGGAAGAAATCAAGGGAACTGTCCAAGAAAAAATGAAAGTGTAAGACATTCCACCTAATAATCCACCTCTGGTGTAAACATAATCCTCATCTCTCTATTTTCTTATCAGCATGTACCAGAATTTCCAATCAAAATACAGTGACTTGGAGTCTGAATCTTCTCGTCTCCGTGCTCAGTTACGAAAGGCAGAGCTGAAGATTGAGCTGCTTGAGATCGATGGGAGACAAAGGCTGAGCGAAATTGCCAAACTGAATGGGTTGTGTGATGAACTCATCCAGGACAAAATGAAGTGATTCCACCATAAAATTCAATTCAAGTAACTCATCTCATCATCGTTATCAAAAAATAATGTCATAAACTTTAAGTTGAATTTACATTCATGAATTTACAAGTTGAGTCTACCTAGTGGTCACGGGTTAAGGCAATTCACAGTATAACCCAAACTTTTGAGCTCGTGCCTTGTAATATCGATGTGCGTCTTTTACTGATTTTAGCTAAAAAGGCTTCACCATGTTACAAGGTTCGTGTATTTGAGCCACTTTGTGACCACTCGGTAACCCTCATCACTTGAGTCTCATTCCTAAAATTAAATCCTTCCACTTTACACCTGTAATTACTTCAGAATAATGTTTGCTTTTGTCTCCTAGATTGATTAGAAATTGGGCCATCCAAGTACCGTGGGCGGAAGGCACGACTTCGACTATTATTATTGTACTTGATTTTTAATCCGACAAGTTTCGAATCCTCACAAAGTCTCGGCATAAGGAGTTGTTCTGGAGCAACTGTTTTGAATCGTCGACGTTCTTCCGATCAAATCATTAAAACGGGTTTAATATCCAGGCAATAAAGTCAAAGTACAAAAATAGTCTTTACTAAACGTGAGAATGGAAGGCCGGAAGGTACTTAGGGATTGGGTGCTACTCTTCTGAGTTCTTTAATGAGGTTGACAAATTGAGGTGGTTTCTTCTGAATGTAAATTGGACACGAGAGATTAGAGTTTCTTTGGTCCAGTGGGTCCATTGTGTGTCCGTGTGTGCGGTCATCGAGGGCCTCTTCGGACTTCCTCAAGAACTCAAAAATAATCCCGTCGTCAATAAGCTTCGTCCATTTCACACAAACTTAAACCTCCAAAGGGAGAAGTGTGAAAAGGAATTTTATAATCCGGAAGTTCTTTTTCATCCCCAATTGGCTACTATTATCCCATTGGTAAGAAGGGATGGACACAAAGTCGGTCAAGCTTCAAGGGACAAAGGGAAGGAGTGAGAACAGAAGGACATCCCAAGGCACCCTCAGACTGCTTGTCGCCAACAACTTTTAAAATACAACTCCTTGCCCAGGGACACGCAAAGCCGAAGAACTCTCACTTTCAACTACTTTTAAAACCCAAGAATCCGAATCGAGCATTAAGGTTGAAGGCATACAAGTGATAATTACAATCCTAATTATTTACGCGGATCACCTCATGCGCGGAATTCTCAGGCGTGATCCAAGGTATCCAAGAGAGGCGTGATTACATTAGCAAGCAGAGCAAGGTTTGCCTCTGCATGCTTCCCCAATTGAAGGTTTCATCGAAAATGTTTTGCATTTTTGCAAAGAATGGTCAAGTTTTTACACACTTGATTACAGAGTTAAAAGGAGGTAATTTCGTTGTACGTGATTTTCCTGTGTGAGAGATGGATGGCTTGGTATGAAGCGCGCCGCCTCTTGCGACTCCAAGTTTCCGCCTCCGAGGGTAGAGCGTCGAACCTATGAGGCTTCGACCTGAGTTCAAGACCAGCCTCCTTCTTGAACAACCCTCATGTCAACCCTCCTCAAATCACAAAAAATACGGACAGAAAAGCATCAGCTTGAGTCAAGAGAGCACTTGAGCAAGTCACTTCAGGGATAAGGGTGGTGGTCCACTCTGCAGCGACAATTATCCGCTACCGTCGTCGGCGTCAAGCGCGTCCTTTACCAAGAGTCGAGCTCGCGTCACTCCAGAAGTCAACGAACAGATCAAGTTTTTTTCGTTCAAGGAACTCATTTTATGATATAAAGGCATTGTCGGGGTGCCCAAGAATTTTTTTAAAATGACAACCCGATTCCCAATACCGAGTGATAGTTTTATGCAGAGTGCTGCCGCAGCTTGGCTATTGCTACAAGGGTCAAATCCAGGAAACAATGGCAGCCATAATATGGTAATTGGCGGTCCGCCAATGTCTCTACTCCCCGGGACAATAGGATCAAATTTTGGTCCTGGTGGGCCACAGCATCCACCGCCATTGACACCGCCGACAAATTCACTCAGCCCGTACTGGAGAATGTAAGTTTATTACTTTGTTAGATGCAAAGTAGAATCACCCTTCAGTCATTGCGTGACTGCAAATTGTAGAAAGCATAGGGGGCGAGCAATTTGCCAATTGCTGTTTTGCAAGGTGTAAAAGTGGACGGGAGCTAATCTTCAAGGATCTAGAAATTCATAGCTGCCGGGGTTTTAATTGATGGATTTTAATTGGTGCACACAGCTCCTGGTGATGATAAATGCCATGTGTGTGTGTACGAAGGGGCACCCACTTTCATGTTAATAATTTTTTAATGTTAAACTGGATGCATATTTTATTTGCCGAGAGCGGTCATGGAAGATGAGAGTCAAGCTGCATTTTATTAATCGAAAGGATGCTTCTGTAAAAGCTGGAGTTTGATTGGTTCCTTCGAGTTGGAAAATGGCTGCGGGGAAGTTAGCGGAGGGTATTGCTGCCGTTTGACCCCTTCTTCAGAAATTACAGCCTTGTCAGTATGAGGTTAAATTATTTTAATGAGGGAGTAGCGATTGGGCTGAGGAGTTCACAAGATCTTCCTCTTGACACATGTCAATCAACTGCAAGACTCGAAGAGTCGTGTCAAATAATTAGAGTTAGCAAAAGGGCTTGTGAAGGAACCACTGAAAAATCCTCTTCACGCACAGGCACACACACACGGAGAATTATCGGGTGAATCCTTGGTTCGTTGAGTCTACAATTAAAACGTTACAAGTGCTTCCAGGACATGCGTATAATCATGGGGTAATTATACTTTGGGAATTGTTTAAGTCCTTTAGGGAAAGGTGGACTTCCTCCACCACTGTCGTGAATTTCGACCCAAGTTTCTACTTGATCAGATCAAAGTATCCATAAGTGTGTAAAGCATAAAAGTTAGGAAAAAGGATAAGGAAAACGAATTCCCACCATCTTTAAAGCGTGATTAAAGTCCACAGATTCAGTAATGAATTTAAATGAAGCCTTCATTTTGATTTTAGGCTAATGGAAATGCGGATGATGAGTGCAGCTGCCGCGGCGGCGGCTGCAGTATCTAACTCGAAGCCCTCAACTGGTGGTTTCAATGTTCGTGATTTATTGGATCTCCAAGATAATCATCGTCAGCCAGGTGAGTCCTTGTTAGTCTCTCAGAATTTAATAAGCTTGCGTCCTAATTGGGAAATCAATAGACACTTCGTGATCTGTTGGGAGCAACTTCTCTCCTGTGAGAACGACGATGCATTGAAACTAAAGAACTAAGGGCTGTAATTGGTCGTTGTCATTAGGACACCTCCCGGGCGACCATTTAGTAAAGTGATGATTAATTAGACTCTGGTATTTCAACTTGTGACGAGTGTGTGTGGTCAACATTCAAATGTCAAAAGACGGAAGGAGTGAACCATCTGTTTACACTTTTGCAGTTTCTCAAATCCAAAAATCCAATTTATCATTCCGACATTTTAATTCCCTTTTGAAAAGGACACAACTAAAGCAGTGTAAAGAAAACGGGCCCTTTGTCCATCCTCATATATTTCCAAATCCAGATATTTGTCGTGACGAAAGACTAATGATGAGCGTTTGAGGATCAAGAGAGAACCAGCGGCGACATTTTCCACAGTCTCGATTAATGATTCCACCCTTCTAAAGAGTGGAAATTTCAAGCCTCAAGTAAAACTAACAAACGTTAACTTGCTCCATCCATCGTAACGACTTGAGTAATGTGGTTAGGTAACAGCAATGAACATGCATTTTCGTCAATCATCAACTTTCCCGAAAATCCGCAAGCAAAGCGAACAGCCTCCAAGAGACTTTGTTGAAAAGTGGAGTTTTGTAACTTTCTCTTTTGTTCCTTTCTCTTCCTGTTTCCGCTTTTTCTTTTCTTTCCTTTTGGATTTCCTTCCTTCCGGTTCTTCGTATGTTTTTTATTACTCTCCCCATATGATGATGGGCCTGGAATAATGTTCTAAATTCACCACTCATCACTTTTAAAAAGCCGGAAAGTGAAAGTCTCCCCTTTCACCGATAAGTGCAAGTCTCTCATCCCCTTGGTGGTTGGAGTCAACTCGATGGATAATTGAGGTTATCTGACACTGCTGCCGAAAGTGTGGGTCGGTGCTGGNCCGGAAAGTGAAAGTCTCCCCTTTCACCGATAAGTGCAAGTCTCTCATCCCCTTGGTGGTTGGAGTCAACTCGATGGATAATTGAGGTTATCTGACACTGCTGCCGAAAGTGTGGGTCGGTGCTGGAATTGTCTTATGACACGGTGCTTTTCTGCTGTCCCCGCCCACTCCGCCCGGGTGTCTCTTTGGAACTCAAACAAGGCCCGAAGTGCACACCGCTTCCTTCCTGTGTGAGTAATAAAGACAGGCGGCGGAGGGCTTAATATCCACGGACTTATTCCCATCCCCAGACCCATCCTTAGACCTTTCTCCATCTCTGTCTCATTTTCTTGTCAGGATGCTAATGAAAATAAAACGATGGTAGTGAGACTTTCCCGCCCACCTCCCGCAGTGCTTTTGTACAGTCCTCCTTGGAAAGCAGTTTAGTTGATGGCTCTTCCGAGACAACGCCCAGGCACGGTGAAATCCAATATCTACTAGAACCCTCATCAGATTAAATCCTAAACCTCATTTCTCAACACTCTGCTCACTTTCATTTCAGCCCAATTAGGTCCAAACATGATGAGGTGTCAGGGACGGATTAAACCAACTTACGCCAAAAAGTTATTACGCCTCCGCCTTTTGTACGAAAATAACTTTCTCCACCGCTGGGGAAATGAAAAACACTACATGGAGGAACTTTGAATTGTTTACAATCGCAAGGGATAAAACAGGGACCGCTTGTAAAAAGTTGATTTGGAGATTGTGAATCTTTAGCAGCTGCTGAATCTCCTATTGATCAGATGATAACCGGTGATTAACCAGTTGGTACAGCATTATTCATTGGCATCACCACCCTCATTACCTGAACCCTTTGCTCATCAGTTTAAGTTCGATTGATGATGTTTTAAAAATTTAGATGGCCAGATTACTCATCGTCACCATCGCTTTTTGTTGTGGGAATCGATAAGATCCAACTTAACCACCGAATTTCATCCCCCTCAACGACGCTGACTTTTCAATAAGAGCCAATTTGCATTGTTACTTTCCTTTTTAATTTCACCACCTTCCGAGGATTGTTGTAAATGGGGGTGAGAAGGCGTGTGTCAGGAGGCTATTAATAAAAGTAAACAAAGGAAGCCCTCCGCCTTGGACGTCGTCCAAAGGTTTCATTAGTAAAGTCACCAGTCGTTTTGCTGTGTTGCTCACTTTTAATGTCTCAGTCAACATGGGGGATGAAATGAAAGTTTTAGTGGACTGATGTGAAGCTCTCTTTTGTCCAGTGACTGCTCAAAGTCACTTGATGGATTGTGTGGGCGACTGGTTCATGGAGTGTGGAACTTTGAACACAAAAGTGTTTGGCTTCCAACAAAGTCAAGGAGTTGTTGGTTAATCAGTCGTCCTTGTTGACACTTTGAAGGTGTGTGGAGCTCAAACGCTAATAACCCTTTTGACATGAATGCTACACTCCAATTTGTCAACACTCTTTCGACAGCCTGGTCATTCTTGATGGTGGATTTTAGGTATAATTGAAGCCCAGTCACCTTTCCTTTGTCATGCAAAAGAATACCGAGGAAATTCAAGGATGGTCAAACAGAAGGTGGTGATTAACCTTAATTTTGCATTGGTGTTATTCCGCCATTTTTAAAATCGAAGGATCTGAGTACCCTCCTTTTTTAAGCACTCGACAACTGCTACTGCTAGAGTATTTCGATTCGGCCATTTTGAACCGATGCGGCGTCCTGCTCCGTTACTTTTTTCTGTACGCATCCCAAGTCCCATATTGAATTTTTGTAATCTCTGTTTTGTCACCCAATCAGGCCAAAAACTCCAAACAAAGTGTATGTTGTACATGTCTGACTGGATTCAATTGAGAGGCTTTTCCATCATGTTCCGACGACGAGGGGATGAAGAATCCCTGTTCGGATTAACCCCCGGAATATCCCACCCCTGCTAATGTCCGTATCCCAAATTGGATAAAAAGGTGTCACTCTCCCTAGTATCGTTTCAGATTTAATAAAAATTACAAGGGGATTTTAGTCTGTCCTTTTGAGATCAAAAGGTAGTCGTAAAGGGGCCCCTTCCTCTGTATAATTCCAGTAGGGAGACTCCATTGTTCCTCTGCCGTTTGACCACAATGTCACGCCTTCCTCCGGGGGGACAGTCGTATAATGGGATGAAGGGAGTCAGGGGACTTGGAACAATTTGCTGGGTGCCTCGTCCCAGGCCTTTTGCTCCAAGGGCTACCTAAACAAATAATAAAGTGAAAGTGACGGTATACAAACGGGGAACGGTCCTTTGTATTCTGTGTTGCTGCACTCCCAAGAATTAAAGATGACGCAGCAGCAATTAGTTAAATGTTGATTTTGCAAGGAGGATTCTTAATCAAAAGGGTGGGTTAGAGTTCAACTTTGTTATGTTCTGCTGAACCCCATTTTGTATTTATTGTTTCCTTCTGTCATCCATAGGATTACATGAGATTAGAGGGAGGAAATTTGACTTAAATCATGAGAACTTTCTCCTCTTGTCTCTTCAAATGTGCCGAACTTCCTGCTTTCCTTTCTCCTCGACTTAGTTTCCACCCTCGCTGGATTTTCGATGTCACCCTACCACTATCCCACCACTCAACCACTCTACAGAAACGACAAGTCAATCCGACTCGTTTTAATAAATAAAAAACACAAGTAAAGTAGGAACAGTGGGTAATGTAATTCATGAGACAAGCCCTCCACTCTCAATATGGAACATTTGTCAATGATATTTTTCGCATCGTTGAACTACACCCTTGAAAATGGTACTTGAAACATTCCCTTAGTTTTGAACTCAAGATCAAGAGATTTTGTACAAATATATAGTTGCAAATTCAGCAACTCTTCAGTTTACGTTTTGCAAAAATTGAAAATACAAATTCAACATGATTGATGATGATTCAGAACCTTTATAGCAAAAACTTTAACATTTTCTGGAATGATTTAAATGTCTTTGGGGAGGAAGTTTGACTTTTTGGTGCAGTGTAGGAAGTGGGAGGTGTCAAAGGAATTTCGGAGGTTTAGGAGGAAATGGATGAAGGCGTGTGCCGTTCTGCCTCTTTTGTTACTCGCGTTATATATCGTCATTGAGCCATTTCCTTCAAAAGATACCCGAGGAATTACACCTTTTGTAAAGGCTGTTCCGTTTTCACAATTGTGAACTTTGAATACTTGGATAGTTCGGAAGTTAACCTCAAAAACTAGAGGGAACTTATTTGTCATTCTCATTCAATGACTTTTCAAAGGATCAATTTTACGCCGAGGTTAAACCCACAAGTCAATGGCAAGAAAACCAAATCGTTAAATGTGGAGGAATTGTGGGAATGATTTGTAGCTGGCATATCAAATTATAGCCGACGAGATCTTGTATCAAATCATCATGATTTTAATGCCAAAAATTTTAAGAAACAGAGGTGGAAAAATTTCGATTTTGACAGATCGGATTTATGTTTCTTACTAAAAATGGACCATGGATTTAAAAGAGGTTGGTTAGAGCTGTATAAAACTGGTAGGAATGTATAGGGGAAACCTGAGACTGAATGAGAATGAATGGTTATCCCATTTTGGCAAAATATATTTTGATGCTCCTGAATCTTTTGAGAAGTTTAGATCCTGAATGAATAAAGTTTAAGTAATCCATTATTGACATAAAACACCTCCGAAATGGAATAATATTTCCGGCCTTTAGAAAGTGGGACAATGGGAAAGTCAAAACTTCTTTTATCCACCCTGTGGATAGCACCCATGGAAGGAGCTCTGCTTCACTGTCCTATTCCATTGTGTCGCCTTCCAGCACCCTAAAAGACGTCGTCGTCTTTCGATGGATAGTGGGACTTTTAACTTTTCGTCTCCTCCTCAAAATAAAAACTTTTTCGGGAGAAAAGTCCGTCGTTTGGTTGTCTGAAGGATATCATTTCCGTCCGGCCCGGGGACTGGACAGAGGAGAATAGAACTTGAAAAAAATCGGAAAGAATGGAATTGTCATTTTTGGTCCACGTCCTCGTTTCCTGTCCACATTAACCAAAGTAGATGACAAGGGGATTCCCAGTTTGTAATAAAAACCAAAGTGATTCTTTATCGGAGTCATTCAGGGTCAGTTCGGATTTCATTCTTCGAGCGGAACAAACCCCCTGATTCTCATCGACTCCATGACATATTCAGATATCCCATTGATTACGCAACCATTGGACAAAGCCAAAAAATATGGATCTACATGTGCTAAATTCACCGTTTTTTTTTGTTCCAGATGAATCTACGTCGTCAACTTCTCCAGCAGCAGCCCTTAGCCCGGATAGCACTTCATCCGCAGAGGATTCAGCAAACAAACCAAACTATGCGCCAGCAGACTCTAGCACGAGCATGTCGGACATTCCTGGAGGAAGTCACAAAGCCCCCCTTCCAGGATCCGAAATTGACATGGAGGAAGATGAATTTGATGATGACGAGGACGACGAAGATGAAGGGAAGTTTGTGCCATCGGATTCTTCGGAGCATCATCACCACCACCGTGGGGATCCGAATAACCACATCCCTCAACAACAACAGCTACCAATCACAGGAAAGAAAAGAAAGAGACGTGTGCTCTTTTCAAAGCATCAGACGTACGAGTTAGAAAGGCGTTTTCGACAACAGCGGTATTTGTCGGCTCCGGAGCGAGAGCACTTGGCGTCTATTATACGCTTGACCCCAACCCAAGTAAAGATTTGGTTCCAAAATCATCGATACAAGACTAAACGGTAAAATGGAGATTTTAAAAACGTTTTAGCTTGGATATGCGCATGAGCCCATTTGAGCTAATTTGCATTTAATTTGTACAGTACTGAAACAGAACTGACGAGTCATCACCATCACCAGTCACCCAACGCTACTTTCCTTCTTCGATCTCCACCACAGCACCACCCACACCGTGAAGGGCGTTACCCTGAGTCTCATCCACGACGTGTCGCCGTACCTGTCCTCGTCAGGGATGGCAAGCCCACCACGTCAACTTCAAGTCACCCCAAGTTTGAGTCACTCTTTGGTCCCGGCAGCGTCTTACTTCATCATCCACCGCCAGGCCAGTTCCCTCCGCCGCGGTGGTGGTAAGGCTCCCCCGCTGAGGCAAATCCAAGTTGATCCTTTTTAATTTCTTCATATACGACAAAACTACACATATCCAATACATCCTAGTTTACGTTACGATCTTCCCAAATAAAATGTATACGTACTTAAAACAAGCGCAGAATGACCAATCAGAGAAGAGTTTTGGGGCCAGCGACGACGTTCCTTGCCTCCAAGGTTTCTGAGCATTTTGAATTTTAAAATCCTTCGGGACTTCATTGAGAAAGGTGTTGTGTTGGATTTTGGTTCCTTAATTCCACTTTTCTTCTCGTCAAATGAAGCTTACTAAAGGAATCTTTGAGGAACGACGGCTGAAGTGATTAAAGCATATGTGGAAAATTAGAGCCCATTTCTAAATCCGATTTTGTATGAACACCTCCATGTTTTCAAACAGTGTTGAATGGGTGGCATTCAGAAGGTGTTGGTAATTGGAGGTAAACAGACCAAGGACTGTTGGGGCTTTCATGGAAAGCTTAAGACGAGCTGTTAAATGGAGCGATAATACTGGAAATGCTGACAACGCGACTGAACTGAAACCTTATTGGCTATTTCTGTATTACGGGAATAATCGATGGGACAGGGTTCACTTTTTTACAACTTCCTAATCACATCATCATTTTTCGGGGAAGAGGACAAGAGGAGAGGTCCTTTATCGGAGTGATCCACATGATTTAGCACATTAGACCCGGGCCTTGTCCCGTATTTTTTTTATTCTCTGTAGTTTGGCAGTGGACTGGAAAGATTAACCAGGCCATGTACTGGACAGTTTTCCTGGAAGACCATCCATTGTCTTATCAGATTTTGGCAAATCCAGCAACACAACATGGAGAAAGGCGGTAATAATTCGGTTTTGGGATTTCAGTCCAGTACACACGGCAACTCAATCATAAACCTTGGATGAAACGATGCCAAACGATGTTCATTTGTTCGTGAATTATTAATGAAAAGGACAACGAATGATTACCATGGGCAGTTTATTGTCATTTAGAATTCATGGGAGGTACGAGTACGACCAGGTACGCCACCGGATTAACATCGGATGCCAAACACGACAGGTATTTGGAACAAATGGGCGACAACCCGACGCGCCCAGCGGAAACGGTAAACGGTGAAAGCTGCTTTCTTTCTCACACTAAAGAGCGTGCAACCTGAAATCCCCATCATGAAATGATCCCAATTACCTCCAATTCACTTTAACGAGGAGAGAGCCGGTGATTAGTAGAATTTTTACTGGTTTGCGACGAGAATTTCAACACCTGCTTCATTTCGCGTGGTGGAATAAATCCACTGTAAAGAATACCTTCAAATCTTTTACAAAAACTACAAACGTTTCAATGTTAATAAAATAAGCGTCGCTAAACACTACTACAAAGCACGCGTAGTAGTTCTTAAAACACCCAATCATCAGTTCATGTGTTTCACATGTTATCCAAATATGACACCCGTGACCTTCATAGATGTCAAAACGAATGGCAATGTCAGTCAAAGATTAAAAAAAATTCACGACTTCACATGTCGCCATGTCATACATTAATGTGGGGTAATAAGTAGGGACAGCATCAGAAAGGCGGGAATAAAGACATCCCATTTTAATTATTGAACCAACCCAAGGGCCATCTCAATCCACTGAAATGCAATGCAGAGAAGGGCAAAATATCCGTAAAACTGGAATAATAATTTATTTTAGAACCAGAAAGATTTTATTATAGTTGCATAGTGCCTACTTGATCTAAATACGTGACATGGCCCAAATCCAGATATTTATAAACCAATCTTCAGACAAAATTAATAAAGATTTCTGAATTATGGTCCTCATTTACGGACTGCGCAATCTGTTTTATTTTCGAACGGAGAAACTATTTTAGGAAACGATTCCTCACTTATTTAGTAAATGTATAATGACATTTTAAACATTCATTTTTAATGACCATCGGTACCTACTCCATATGAAATTCCATCAGCAAAATTCATTAATATTCAATTAAATGTACAGGAAAACTTAAAAAGGCAGAGCTTTCATAAACTCAAGACTATAATCTTGAAATTATGTAAAATCTTGCAAAATATATTTGAAGATCTTTGCTCTTTTCAGCTATTTCTATATCCAAATTATCAATAAAATTACAGTTAGCTTTATTTTGAATGCATTTTTGTTTTAATTTTTTTTAAAGTAAGATGTTAAACTGGTCACAAAATGGACCTGAGCTATTAAAATGCTCCCCTCTGATCTCATCCGGTTTGTTGGTCCCTCGGAGTGACTTTTTCCTCAACTTAGATTTCAGAAAACTGGAGAACCGAATTTAACTTTCCTGTTGGAATTACCTTCGGATTTGGTATTTAAAATTTTGTGTAATTTTTTTTTAAATTACAGCTTTTATTGCTTATTTGCAATTATTTGTGTTCTTCTGGCATTATCCCTAGAGACCTTTAAGCCCTCAGCTATACGTGTGACCTCGTGACCTGTGTGACCTTTTATGTGGCATTTTCACATTCAAGTACACAATTGACAGGAAATGGGTTTGGATTTCAGGACACGTGTTGAACCTAGTGCGGATAAATCCGACAAACCGGCTCGGCGACCCCGGAAGGAAATGAAACAGAATCCTCAGCGATGGCGTCAGGCTTTTGGTGACATCCGACCGGCCAAAAAGCCAGGGAAAAGAACCGCTTCGCCACCGGCTTTCGGTAATAAAGAAACGGAGCCTACCACTTTCGTCGCTTCTACGACATACACGGCTCAACATCCAGCACCAATAGCCACTAGACTATCCGACGATGTTAGAGGACCGATGTTAAAACCAGCGATAGAATTCCGAGGACAGTTGACAGCGACAACGGCGACTATGGAAAGAAATCGAGAACGCGACGCGTCACCGATTCGCAATACCGTATCACTTCAAAGCGAAGTGTTTGGTTCCCCTCCACCTCCTGTACCAGACAGGGAAATGGACGAGTTGTTCGCACGGGCGGCTAATACTCCAGATGATCGTTACAAGATCCTCGATGGCCGAGACAAAATGATTCGTAAAAGTAAGTGTCAATTAAGATAAGTAAAAATGTCATTTATAAGGGATCCTAATCCACATTACTAAACTTCTGTAGGGAATCCCAAGGTGAAAGTCCGAGTCGAGTTTGCAGTGCGTCAGATTGGAACTTGCCCTGACATGTGTCCAGAAAAAGAGAGATACATGCGGGAAGTGCAGCGACGGATATCAGGATACGAGTGTGTGGAATCTCAGGTAATTCTCAAAGTTGAACTAAGTTATAACAACAGTCCGAAGTATTTCTATGCTCTTGTAGGATGCTGTAGTTGATCATCTCCGCGCTATAAAGGAGTATTCCAGGAGCTCAGCAGATCAAGAAGAACCACTCCCTCATGACCTTCGCCCTATTTCAGCCCTCCATCTCACCTTCGATTACCTTCTTCACAACATTATCAACAGAATTGAGGACAATGAAGATGAGAATCTCTCTGACTGGTACTTTTTCATCTGGGATAGAACCAGGGGCATTAGGAAGGACATGACACAACAAGAATTAGGCAACCCAGAAGCCGTCATGCTCATGGAGAAATGTGCCCGATTTCACATCTACTGCGCAAGTAGACTCTGTGAGTTGGACCGACATGCCTTTGATCCTAAACTCAATGACGAAAACTTGATGAAGTGCCTGCAGAGCCTAGACCACATGTATTCTGATTTGGCTCTGAAAGGAGTTAAATGTCAAAATGAACCGGAATTTCGTGCTTATCAGATTCTCATGTTTTTGAATCAAGGAGATATTATATGGTGAGTGATCTCCAGGTTTTAAAAAATCCATAAAGTTCATGTGCATTTTGTCTTTAGGGAAATTCAACAGCGACCGGAGTGGATTTTGAAGTCTGAACCCGTTGTGCATGCGCTCAAAATCTACAGTGCACTTAACAGCAAGAATGCAGTATCCTTTTTTCGACTGGTTGAACAATCCTCCTTTATGGTTTCTTGTATTTTACATCGATACTTTTTTCAAGTACGGACCACGGCTTTGAGGCGATACTTGAAAGCGTATTCGCTGAAGCAGAACGTCTCCGTAAGTTGGCGATGTGATGCGTGAGTATGTTCAATCCTAAACTTGAGTACGTTAAATACAGCTTCCGACGATGCAAATTAAACGGATGCTTGGATTTGGAGATGGACAAAACAACTTCCACACTTTCAAATACTTTTGTGAGGCTCATGGAATTACAAGTGTGGGAGACGTAACAATGACTTTGGCTAACAGACACCATTCTGGTCAACCCGATTATCTCATTATTAATCGGGAAGTTGATCTCGTCGAAGGAAAATTGAATATTTCAGTAAGGATATTGTCTCCTGTAATTTTTGAATATGCGTTGGAAAGAATACACCACCTGTAATTCTAGGTTAGCGAAGCCATCAACGGCGCTCCACTTGGGCTCAACCCATTGGATTCGTACAATCCACAGTCCAGCTTTGATGAAGATGGATATTTCAAGAGAGAATTAGTAGAAGCACTCAAGGCAACTTGTAAACCCATTCCCGGGGCAGTTACAACTCCTCAAGCAAATTTTCTTTCGCCTCAAGCAAATTCGCAACCATCTATATTTGGATCAAGATCCAAATCTCCATTAACTACGAGCCCGATGCCAACTGATTTGAGAAGTACAATCGAAGCGGCTCGTCTTCGACCTCAGGCTCAAAAAAATCCTTTCGGTGCCGTTAGTGCACAACCTTTGATCACATTGATACCTCCAGCACCAGGAGCAACTCCCCTGGCAACGATGCCTCCAGTAACTTTCAGTTTTGCAATCACACCGTCACCTGTCGATTTGGCAGCTCAACAGGCAAAGGAAGCAGCGAAGCGTAGAGCCTTCATCGAAGTCGTTGAAGAAACGCTTGAAAAAATAATGGAAGACGTTCTTGACACCGAATTACGAGACGTCGTAAATGAAGTCCGCCGGGATCTTCTCCAACAAGCTTCTCGAGACGAATTTATAAAGAAGCTTGGCATCTACATGCATAACCAGGTAAATTGTCGTGAACTTAAAACACCTTTCTGTACAATTGTTATTACAAGTAATTATTTTTTCATCTAGATCATGAGAGAAGTAACTGACAGTCTTATCAAAGAAACGGCTGCGGCGGAACTGCGAGAAAGTCAAGTACAACGAGCTTGTTTGCAAATCGATGAAGAATTGAGAGAAAACTTGATTGGGGAGTTTGTAGCCGAAATTGCGGAAGACGTCTACAAGGGACTAGTTATCGAGCAGTAAGATATAACTTCGACACCAGACGATCCGTATTAGCAAAGATATTTGGTCACTTTTATCACAGGGAGGAGCGATTGAAGAAGCTCGAGGGAATCTGCCGACGTATCCAACTACGGAATTGGTTCGTAACCTGGAAGGCTGCTGCAGATGAAAGGAAGCTGGCACGACTTCAAGAGCTCGAAAGACAGAAATGGAATATGGAGAATTTCCCACCGATTATGACTTCACAACTCTCTCCAGCAACAATTCTCAGCCAGTGCCAAGGTTTTGGGCCACTGGTGGACAAGACTATACGTGAAAAATCTGCCCTCGAGTTTGTTGAGCGTAAGTTTCAATGGGTTACAGTATTTGAGAATTAGGAGGAATTGGAAGAAAAACCCTCATTCAAATAATTTCTGTCACAGGGTCTAAGGAAGTTAGGCGCTCTTTTGAAAAATACGTGGAGGAATGTAGTCCCTCGATCATTCATCACTTGGAAGCTCCACTGATAAATCTACTCAATGGCAATCCAGATCTCAGCAGGTTCGATCCGCCCGAGACCCTGAACATCGCTCTCTTCAGCTCATTTGGTACTTTGGACCATTTGGCTAACTGGACATGGACCAGTTTATCAAAAGATTCGGTGCTACTTGAGGATCCCAATTATATTTCACGCCAACTGTCCCTCCAGCGAAAAGCCAGCGCCTTCCTCACATGCCAGAAGTGTGCCGAGCTTACCCGTCTCAGCATCGATACCCGAGCAGTTGTATGCTTCTATGATTCAATCGAGGAAATTGAGAAACTTCGCATCTTTTTCAGTCGAGAACTCCCCATTCCTGTCGTAGTGTACAACTCAACGGACCAATCTGAAGCTGAATTACGACACCGAACTGGTCTCAACAACCTTTCATCAACAAATCAAAAAATTCACATTTTGCCAGTGATGAAAGGAAAACTGGTTGAGAATATTCCCGCACTCGTCAATGGACTGCGTTGGATCGCCCAGAGCATTGAGATGAGTTCACCACTTGTGCCGCCTGCGACTCCCTCTCCTGTCTCCAACTTGACTTCGTACACTCCTACTAGTCGAAAGCGAACAGCGGAAACTGACTTGGACGGGTTTCCGCAAAATTACAAAAGGAAAGTGGCATGCTCGGATTCAACCCAGCAACTTTTAGATGACATGCGAGGTCTCCTCAGGGATGTCAAGGAAGAAAAGGAAGTTCTGGAGGCATCCTGTTCCAAACTGGAGCAATCTCTTCTCGATTAAGGAAAAAAGACATAGCAAGATTGCCAACTTTAACAAAGTATATTTTACTATACTGACACTCTAAATTACATTAATTGAATTACAAACTTTGGACGTCAGAATCCAGCTAATCGAGATTCTTTTACCATTTTTACCCTTTTGAAACGGGTAAGAGTTTATTAATAAATTATAATGGTTATTTATTAGATATTTTTAGATTCTAATTTGGGAAAAGTGGAAAGAGTACCGGAAGGGAGGAGTATTCGGGTTCCAGTAGAGGTCAAATGCAATAGCCCGTGAATGCATAGACACACACACGCAACAATCCCATAAAAGTGTAGGGAAATGATGCATAAATGAATCGTGTTTGTTGTGTGTTTACTACGCTCCTGGTTAACAGGTGATTCCTCATCTCACCTGTCAGATACTAATGGAACCTCAAGGCTTCGATAATGGGTAGAACCATTTCCCTGTTTCATTTGGAACAGTTTGCATAATTTATAGCTTTATGCTTCCGTGTGTCTCCATTCTCCCTGAAATTGACAAACAGGACAAAAGAAATCGAGCCCTGCTCGGTAAACTTCATTTCTTCTTCTATGTGAAGGTCGTACGCTTACGCACAGAGGCACGCACGACATTTTTGCATTATAAAACCCTTCCTCTGGAATTTTTGTTTCTTCCAAATTGAATTTGGTTCATGGAATTTGTCAATTTAGGTCAAGAGCGTGGGTCCGAACATTGAAGAAGGAATTCGAAACTAAGGTATATGAAGTGAATAATTGAGATTGCATGCGTTTGGGAAGTTATGACATGGCACAAATCTATACAAAGAAAAGAAAAATGTTCGATTACTGTCGTTTCCGTTAAAGGTGTGTGCCAAGTGTACACACCGTGTAACTGGCACGGCCCATTTTTATTGGCAAAAAAACAAAACAACTATATAGTCAAGGCCATTGATTTACTGCCGAAGCTATTATTTTTATTTACACTTTCAGCCTTTCAGGGGTGGTAAATACTTTATAAAAGGAATAATATGATTGGATTCTGTTATGTGTTAATGGAATTGGAAAAAATCGAACAACGCCCACAATTTGTTTTTCCAAATAACTCTGTACAACTTTGGTTTTACGCCCATGAGAAAAGGAGAAAGCTAAACTTTTTTAATTTGATTTTACTTTTGTTTATCAACTTATTTTGCTTTTATTTTCTCTTTGAGAGAAAGCGGACAAGGCCGAAGGAAGAGGAGCCAAGACGTGGAGGACAGTACTTGAGCAATAATTTGTGAATGGTTAGCACCGCGGCAGTGGCCGCGTCCAAAGTTCTCAAGAGGACAAGCACAAGTCAACCTGTTATACCATACTTGAACCGCCTGCGTTTATGACTACCACTACTGGTCTAAATGCCTTCTACCCTGGAGTTCCGGACGGAATTCCAGTTCCACTATGGGATTCAAACCCTCAGTTCTCCTTGGTTGTGCTGTAGTAGTGAAAGTGATCGATTTTCCCAGTCTTTTCTCGGCCAAGGCAGAATTCCTTTTGGATTTGAGTCAGTTGGACGACAGGCTAAGTTGGGTAAGGAGCATCCAGAAGGAAAGGGAGAAAGCTGGAGAAAGCGCATGGGAAGGAAATCCAGACTCTCGAGAAACGAGTGTGCGAGTGTAACAGTGCTGCAGGAGAAAGCAGAATTTCATAGTCATTCCTCATTTGACTTTCACTTTCCCTGGGAATTTCTCCTCCTGCAAAGAACTATACGTAAACGGGGAAAGTTTAAGGCCAGAAAATAAATAAACATAGGTTTTAGCAGGGCAGGAAATCATCACCATCCAGTTTAACAGTGTAATCACGGACACTCTACACGCCTCTTGAAGACTTTTTAGCCATTTAGACAAGTAACAAGGGAAATCACACCTTTATAGTCAGTCGCCCATTGTGTTCTCGGACTTGCAAGTCAACAAAAAGAAACGACAACGGCTCCAACAATGTCTCAACAACAATCAGTACCATCCTATCAGGTAAAGGAGACGGACACGAATGTCAGTTCGCACTGTAAGCCTGTCAGTATTACACTTGCAGGCGCATTGCATGCGTGCACGCTACATAATATCCTCTGTGATTGTCAACTCCGTGCAAGGAAGAAGATGGTGTGGAACTCATGAGTTTAATTTGATTCGGACACTCATTAGCAGGCTTGGCCTAGTGCCAAATTGAAGTGGTTGTGGAATAATGGAGACTCTTGCGATGGCCGTTCTTTCCTATAGCTCCAGCGTCTCAAAAGATGTCAAGATAAACCCTTAAATTGGCTGTTTGATAATGACTTCCTTTCTGTTTTCTCTTTTTTTTCTTGACAGAAACATCGATCACTCCATCACTCACGCTCGTCGCTCTCTAATTTAGGCTCATGTATCAATCTCTCTGTGGAGCGATTCGTCACAGTCAGCGAGTGTATTGTTGATGATGACACGCGGGCTCAAATGTTTAATGCCTGCACAGAAGCCCGAGTTGCGGGTAAGTTGGAATATTTATCAAAAGAAATTTCGGAGAGTACAATGAAACACCGAAGAAAGTTGCTGAGTAGTATGGGAGTCAGGAAGAATGAGTTTTCTGAATGGTTTCACTTTTTCAGCGTCAACGATTGAGAAGTTGTGCTTCACAGAAGACACGGCGAGCCTAGTTCATACGGCCAGAAACCTCCTCACAGCAGTGACAAGGGTTTTACTCCTTACCGACAGCATTCTCGTCAAGCAACTTATTGGTGATAAGGTAAATATGAGTAATTAAAGAACTTTATGTAAACACACGTTCAGAAATACTCCCGCGTGTCCTTCCAGGTTTCAAGCCAACTTGACCTAATAAGCAGTTTCATCGAATTCGTGTATGCATTTAGTTCATTTGGGATCGAAATAATTGAGCTCTGCTACTTGATTGAATGTAACGAGCAAAAGGACATTCGATTTAGAGAACAAATGGAATGTGCTAAGAAAATTTTGGAGAAATCTACAAACGTTCTCTTCACGGCTGCCAAGGTACGTTTTCCTGGAAAGCGTAAAAGTAATTTTATTGATTACTACCCCCCTTCTTGCATTTTCTTTGAATTTATCTTCTTCGTTAGCCGCTGGTGTGGCATTGGCCGCCTTCTAGAGAAAGTTTGGCATCCGGTGTGATTCCGGTTTTAGGGAGAAAGTGATTTTGATTAAGTTCCGTTTGTTGTTTGTTACACGTTTAGATGCATCATACTCACCCGGCCACACCGACGACTCGAGAGATCCGTGATACGATCTTTTGTCAGGTAATCACTGTTATTTACTCCATTTTTAGACTAATTATATGTAAACTCTAATGTTGTGGTATCATTTCCGTCTTATAACTCACTAATTAATCTTTATACAATCTCTTGTCAGATGAGGCGTGGCCTGGACCTAATTCATTACATAATTAAGGAGAGCATTATCAGCAGTGAACTGATACGGAAAGATGCGGAGCCAAATATCAATACGTATCTCTATCGATTCGCGCAAATTGACTCCTGCCGGCCCTTCGATGAGGAGATGAGAGTTGAACTGCCAAGAGTTCTCGACAGGATCATGGAGAGAATTCAAGTAAGTAAACCGCCATCACTACCACCGCTTCTTTGGACTTTTACTCTTTACGCAGTAGTTAGAACAGTGGGGAACTTTCTATTAAAGGGTTTATGGTACCGTTGGCTCCGCTGGAAATGGAAAAAAGAACTCCCGAGGATTTATGTAATTGACCATCCTTGTTACCAAACTTTTTCTAACGGCCACCTTCCACGTCAAAACTTTCATTTATTTCCATATTTATTACCCACCACCAATAATCCCGTTTGTGAGGAAAGTAGAGATGTACATTATAAATAGAGAAAAGATTTTCTTCAAGAGGTCTAAGGAGGAAGCGTCGTCATCAGCTTTTTACAGCGTAATATCTCTCGCTCACCCGCTTTCTCAATTTCATCTTGGAATTTGGATGAAGATGCATTTCGAAATCTAATTTATTCATTCTCGTCTGATTGAGTTATGACCCTGTGATGAAAGTATACTTGACTCGCGGCCTAAAAATGAGGAAGATGGTGAAGTACTTATCGACCAAACTTTGTTAATGCGCCCATTAGTCATGTTCCAAGTGGTTATTTTTAAACGGGCGTCTCAAAACTTTGGCAAGGGGTGATTCATGATGATGATTGATTTTCGTATTCCGGCCCGAAAAAAAACTAAAGTCTGTCGTCCAAGGAGCCCAATTTATCAACGATTTCCACTTCAAGTTCGTCTCCGCCCATCTTCCGCCAAAGTTTGGTAAATGTCTGATCCTGTTCGTATATGAGGAGGAAATTGCAAAGTAGCGTCCCCCCGGTTAGGACGCGGTGTCTTGGCGTTCTAGTCAATTAATGCCAAGTTTCTTTTTCCAGGACTTTACCGACTCCGCTTACACTAGACACGAACATCGAGAAAATATCCTCCTACTTTGTGATAGACTGAAACTACAACTCAATCAACTACTCCGAATCGGTGTTAGCAATGTAAGCGTCAACAGGGCTGGGATTATTTATGACATCCAGTTTTTCATTTTAATATTCAACTAAAATACTTCTCAATGTCATGAGTCATGTAACCCTGCTTCTTATATATTTTTTTAGCAACAACTCGACCTTAGCAATACAGACTCTATAGTGGCAACAGAACTAGACGCGACAATCGATGGAATTATAAAATCAGTTCAGGAACTGAAAAAGCAACTAGAAGACACAACTTTTCTACAGGTTTGAAACTGTGTTGAAATATTAATATAAAGAGGAGTTTAGACTAACACATTTCCATTATTCAGGCCAACGACCTGCATGAATCTGCTCAGGAATATCAAAATCTAGTTCAAGTCCTCCGTAACTCAGCTCTGATTATGGACAACGACAGATTGGAAGAAATCATCGACGTTTACTACGAATACATCGAACACGTGCAAGAGGTGAGAGCGCCGGAGAATAACAAAAATCCCACACAGTTCTCATTTTCATGCTCGTATAAGGTTTCTCGACTCCTCCGCCATATTTCCCCAACGGAACCGCTTAACATCCATGCCAAGTACACCGAGATCAATTTAAAAATCTACGGTGGCCTCATCCCGACTGCTTCACGGGTGCTCTCGACATATCCAAACTCAAAGATTGCCAAGGACAACCTCGACTGCCTCATTCAGCTCATTAACTGGCTCATTCAAGACTTAAATTCCTTAGCAAGGGATGTACAAAGTAGGTGTAGTCGGAAAGAGTACTACAGCTCTCTGCCCAAGAGAGGGGTAAGAGGCATGCGCCTGAGTTAAGGCTCGTTTGTAGGAATGCAGGTGCTAATTGATTATTTCCCAGAAGCATGGAACGACGCAGAAACCTTTGAAACCTTGTGCGGCAGCGGGTCCTGTGGGTCCAACTGCAGCGCAAGTGAATAACGTGGCAGAGGAGGAGGTATAAGTAACATACAAAATTAATTCAGATCCGTGTCATTTCCCATTTGACATTTTACTTTGGCTTCCTTTTCAGGATCAAACGGCGGCGCTCGAGGAGGAAGAAATGACTGAGAATAACGATATCCTCCGCCGTAAGTGCCCCTCTTTTTAGAATGAATTTAACAAAACCCGAGACTTACTTTTGATGCTTAATCAATACATGTGCAGGAGCGAAAATTCTGTCACAAATGGCGTTAAATATGTACGACTTTACACGCGGAGCTGGTAAACCTTTATTTTCGTATTTTTAAATCCCACCTGCTTTTAGACTTAAATACGTAATGGAAAAAAGCCAAAATACCTTTTGAAATGTCGAGATGTCCAGGAACAAAATCGTAATTATACGATCCGGGTTTCTTTCATTTGCAGGGGAATGTAAAACAACGCAGGATCTATTCACTCAGGCCGAGTACTTTGCCGAGGAAGCGAACCGCTTATATAAAGTTGTCAGGCAGTTTTCCTACATGGTACGGTTTAAACCAACTACTAAATCAAGACATCTCATTGTTTATTCAAAACTCGTGACTCATTTATGACGTTGATTCTGGTCTAAAACCATGCATAGGTCCCAACAGGCCTGGAGAAGAAGTCACTTCTGGAGAAAGTAGATGAAGTCCCAACCCGTGTCCAACAGCTCCAATTCACCGTGAAGAACCCGACGGTGGGGAAGGCTGCCACTTTTACCAAAGTGGATAGTGTCATAAATGAGACCAAAAGTCTCATGGAAGTGATCACAACGGTTGTAGGAATTTGTTTTGAGACGGCCAGTAAAGTAAGTTCTAACACGTCGAAATTGGGATGAAGGAGGTGACCCTTGAACCCCTGAAAATGGAAATTCAAATTTTCCCTCTCTTGACCTTTTTACCGTCCATTACTTTTTTCTTGCTCAACACAAACCACCTAACCACAACCACCGCCATGCCAGCCCAGCCAACTGTAGCCCTCTCTATCTCTCCATTTTCTTCTTCCCTTCAACTCTCTTCACCCAATTTTTTGGAAACACACTTCTCTCACACAGATTTTTTGATTGAGAATACCAAATTTTTCCTTCTTTACTTCTGTCCTTCTAGTTTATGCTTTCATCTACGAGTGACAATTTTTTGGATAATAATAGACAGGTTAGAAAAGAAACCATCAATTTTTGTGACAGAAAAAGCAACACAATTTTGTAGCGGAAAGAAAAGTTTTAGGAACTTTTGTAGTCCGAACTTTTTTTAGTCGTTTTCATGATTATTACGTAATTTTGCATCTGTTTTAGAGCCGTTTTGAAACTTTTTTTTGTACTTTTGTGAAATGCGAGCCTTTACTCCAATGGAAGGGCTTTAGATCCTGGATATTTTGTTGTGCGTCAAACTTGAGAGCACAGTCATTGCGAATATTCGGAATATGACGGGAAAGTTTTTTAAAAGTTTTTTTTAACTTTTTTTCTTATAAAGTAATGCTACCAGGATTTTGAAGAATGGAAATAATACGAGACATGCGGGACATGTAAAACCCTTCAACTTTTTTTGAATGTTTTTGATACAATTTTAGAACGATGGCTCCCCACTCCGCCATTGTAAACACAAGCACTGCACAATGTGATCGAAAGGTTTTTGTAGTTCACTTGTCTTGCAGTTGCATTTTGCCGGCGCAAATCCGAATGCTAAAGCCATGAATTTCGCATGGAATGAAAGCCCCAAACACTGGAATGCTTTCTCACTTTTAATTTATTATAAACTGCACCTCGAGCACCATTTTATTACAACATTGTAACAACTGCTGTCGCTGGAGGTTTTCAGAGTAAATTCATTCACCTTTCTGCCCAAGGTCAATGATGGAGCTCACTAAATAAGAAATTAGTTTGTACAGCATCCCTCTCCAGCGCCAGTGGTTGTGTACCCAAGAGACAGACATTATGAAACAGGGTATTGATTTAATCTTTCTGGCTTGATTTCAGTACAAATTAGACTTTAGTACGATATCACCCCGTCGAAGTGGGATTTACAGTCGATCCGACTCTGAAGAAATGGTCGCCCTGGGTAACTCCGATGGATCTAAGGGAATGTCGGGGAACACGTCGGATTCCGTATGACAGTTTGGGATGGGTCGAAGGCGGCCCAACCGGGAGGGAGACGGTGGACGAAGGACACGCGTCAGTTTCCTTCTTTTTTAAAAATATACGTGACATTCAGGATCAAGATTCTCGACTTGTATCTTCTCTTCTCGTCTTCCTAATTTCCTTATGGAATTATGAAATCTTCAAACGGTCATTTGTTCAAATTTAAATATAACGGAAAGAACAATCTTCCAGTCTTTCCTTATATTTAGTAACTCTCTGATCTTAATTTCCAGATAACATTCATCCAGACACTTCGTATCACTGTAAATTAATTGTTCAGCCGTATACAAAAGTACCGATTGTGCATTCCAAATTCTAAAACCAAAAGTGGTTACATGGTTTTGGAAAATGGTCATTGCACTTAACTCGGTTTTCTAGACACATCAAAAATGCCAAAATAGAGTTAAAGACAATTCAAAATGTAACTTTTCCGTTAAGATTATTCTCAAGGATCTCTGATGCTTCTTATAAAAAACCAATCTAAATAGTTATTACGTTAAATTCATAATGTATCAAACTTATCTCAAAATATTTTGTCCTATTGAAAGAGCTTCCGTTCTAAAGCATCGTACTTTAGAAAAGACAGAAACCGTTCACTAAAAATACTTTTATTGTTATATAATATACACTAATCTTGTAAAAGCTGATAGAGATTTAGATATTTCTGTATGATTGCGGCAATTTAATTGATAATTTATAGTTCCAAAGGTGTGTGTCTGACTACAAATCTCCTAAACGACTTATTATCGATATAAGAGCTTTGAATTTTCCCCTTTAAATGATCAGTGTCAGAGAATGGATATGGAGCTAAAGCCTTCAACAGAGTAAGGTTGAC
Source organism: Pseudachorutes palmiensis (assembly GCA_009869845.1). NCBI lineage: Eukaryota > Metazoa > Arthropoda > Collembola > Poduromorpha > Neanuridae > Pseudachorutes > Pseudachorutes palmiensis. The sequence continues at coordinate 56,125 of VNWY01000273.1, forward strand.
TGCTTGTGAATCCGAGGCTGATCATAAAGCTTCTCAATAATGTGTTATGAATATAAAACTGTTACTAAACTACAAATTTTTTCTAAATCTGTATAAATTATTATTGTGATGAAACCGCAAAGAGACTTGTGGCATGCAAAACTCAAAATCCAACGAAATAAAATTCATGCATTGTAAAATTTAATGCTTTTGCATTAAATGCTGCTCGAACGCTTGGATCTATAATGAATGTAATTTAGAGCTCGTTGAAGTCTGAACAATTTCTAATAGAGCTTTGCATTAAACTAATTTGAAAATGGCGTGGATAGAACGGATTGCAAAAGTGGTTTAGATTTTGAAATTAAAAAACACTGAGATCAAACCCATAAGCTCAATTACAAAGAAATTCAAACAATGTCCAAGATTTCAAAGCTCAATTCCCAGGGTTCGTAAATTAGTCCTTCAACTCTAAATTATAAAGGGATTACTGTTGAGATTATGAAGTTGATTAATCCTAAAAAAAACTTTTTTTATAGTAATAAATCCATTTTTATTGTTTGATTTTGAAATGATTTTAAAGGATTTCTGGCGTCCTTTCTCCGGCTGGAGAAAGTCTGGTCACATGGCCAAATGGAGGGACTGGAAAGTTCATTTTTGTTGACAAATTCACCTCCTGCCAAAATGCCTAAATGTCAAAGTTTAAATTGACACAAACACCATAAATTGTGTCCACAGAAGTCTTCCAGTTGTCCATTGTCATCGGTGCCTTTCATCTCTGGCTAATCTATCACTGTCTAATCTCACCACGTCGTCACGATCATTTTCGTTTTTGTTTGGGTGTGACTCATCCTCAGGCAGAATTCTACGAAACCACTTTTGTCAAGGTAAGTGAAAAAAAAACATAAAATGACTCAACTAGTGGATTCTAGCTTCAGTCACTCTGTAGCTGTCACCAGGATCAGTCATTCTACAGGGAAAACGTTGGAAAAGCTATCATTAACTTCTGCACTTCTTTCAGTTTAGCAGCTGGAAGTGAAGAAGAACACTTGAAATTCAGTCCAAACTGAAAGTACTGAAAGTAATCCCTACTGCATTTGAACACAGCAAAAGAAGGTAAGGGTTTGGTAACAGGCTCTCCTTTAGGATGGAATTGTAGCTAATTATCTATATTTTGTAGATGTTCGGAAATAAGTTTGGAAGACATGAGAACGTGGAATGCGGACTCATTTGTATTCTGCCGAAAAAGGAGGAATGGGAGCCACAGAGAACTGTCCCTGTCCCTTTGACCTCTGTCAGTGTCGTGGCATCGGTAGTCCATGCTGTCGCCCAGGTGGAACTGACACAAGTATTTGTGAACAAGGAGGAGCAGCCGATTGAAGCCATTTACTACTTCCCAGTTGACTCTAACGGTGGTGTGACTCACTTCCATGCAGAATTGGAAGGAAGAACAATCAAAGTAATTCTTAATTTA
>VNWY01000274.1:0-57498 GCA_009869845.1 Pseudachorutes palmiensis
TTTTCATTATTATAATATAATGAACCGATTAATTGTTTTGTCTTGATGTTTTGATTACTGGTGTCCAGGCACACTTCGATTTTCGAAAAATACTTGGCCAGGTACTTTTAGTACCTGGCTGGGTGTTTTGATACTTGGCCAGGTAGCTACTTGGCCAAGTGTTGACGATACCTGGCCAGGTACCCGGGGCATGGACTGTTAAATGGAACCCTACGTTGTTGGATATGAAATGAACGAAGTCCGCGGAATCAGGGTAATTGTGAAACCTCTTTTCCCTCTCTACGTTCTAAACAAAAGCCATGTGGGCTTCACAGCGCGACTTTGACAAGGCCAAACAGACACCAACCGCAACGAAACAACGGAATAAACTATGTGAAAAAGCGCCGGATTTCGTTCGAACAGGTGGTTACTCTCTGACCTACAGTTTCGCTACAGTTTCGCCTTCACTCCTGTAAGCCAACAGTTTGGACACTATAAGTTGCCTCCCGCTTGGAATTTGATTGAAATTGGAACAAGGAATAGCAATGATGACTGACGAAACTGACGAACAAGAAGTGATCACATTGGGTGATTCGGACGACGAGTTACCTTCAATTATCCAGGTGATGCTCAAGGCCTCAAATCCCAAGGACGCTGGAAAAGGTGTGGACAAGTACCCCCATGATGAGGTCGCAGAAGGAGGACCAGCAACGGACGCGATGGAGCGTGTAAGGATGGAGTTGACAGTTGACTTGTTGACTAAGGATGAGTAAGGATGGATGCAGTTAATTATATACAGTGAATTTTTTTTAATAACAGTTCATTGATGCCATGAAAGTCATGTCGTTTTTGAGCTCGGACGAAATGAGGGCTTTGAGATCTAAAGCATGGGCTGGATTTGCAAAGGCTGGCATTGATTCACTTGGGTTCTCACGTTACATGGCCAAAAAGCTGGACAAGTATACGGCAAAACTGTTACCGACTATGAAGCTAAAAAACAAGATCGTACAAAGACGACTAATAGAGTATCTGGGCGGAGAACGTCATAAAAGGCACTATCTACATGCACTTACCCAGTTGTCAATGGAGCCTCGTTCAGCCGAAGCTCAAGTGGTAACCGCTACGGCTACTACTGCCAACGGCGTGACGAAGGAAAATAACGAGTCTTCCATTGCTACCGAAGAAACACTTCCGTCAACGGATCAAACACCACCTAGCCAGCAGTGCTCACCTAACCATATCACCTCAGCGGCTTCGCAGTCGAGTTCACCAGAAAAGCAGAAAGCGGGTCGTAGAGTGAAGCTTAGTGCGGCACCACCAGTATCCGACGTGGTAACACCTTCAGCGGACAATGAAGAGCCCGTTCCTGGTCCATCTAGGCCAAAGCCATCTTCGACTCAAGGTAGTCCTCCTAAACATCGAAAGAAGGAATTCACTGCTGAAATGCATTCACAACACGAAGCGTTCTTGGAGGTAAATTATGTTTACTAAAGAGTTTATCATATTTGAAGTTGATGTTGTTTTATCGTGGTAGCGAATGGTCGCCCAAATTCAGGAAATTGACGACCGAGATGTTGATTTCGACGCGAATGTGAACTCTGCTTACTGTCAGAAAGACCGGCTTGTTCAGAAGTACTAATATGATAATAACTGTTTGTAAAAATGGTATTATATGGTACCTATTTATATATGGTTTATTAATTCAGGTTGATTCAGGCGTATCAACAATTTTGCCATAAAGCCGGTTACGATCCACGGTTGACTAATCGCCCAATGCAAAAGCCGTTCAAAGTAGAAGGAGGTAAGAAATACGTGTCATGGAATTTCTAAATATTATATATGTCACAACATTCACTATAAAACCATTTATTAACTTTTTTTGCAGTATCAAAATACAGAGAAATCGACGTAGCTGTGCAGAAATACCTGAACAGTTTTTGCAAAAAGGCTACTTCGAGCAAGAAAGATGTGTGTTATGCCTCTCCAGATTACTACGACATCGAAAAAGCTGTAAACACGGCAATCCAAGACCATAAACTCACGATACTGCCTGCCGACATAAAGAGTACAGGTAAAATATATAATTTGATTAGTCACTTTCTGTATTCTCTAGGTTACATTTACTGATATTTTTATTCCGTTAACTTTCCAGCGACGGAACTTTTTCGATATTCTTGTCGTGAGTATAAGAAGAGGAGAAAATATGAATTGGATATGATTGCTTTGCCTGCCCTTGGTAGAGTAAATCCGGATGCGGAAGAGCGTGATCCAGCTGAATCAGACAAGGAATTACTTGCCAAATTGAAAAATAACGTCAAGCTTCGGCGGAAAGAGGCGGATGTGAGTTAATGCTTTAACATCTTGATGTAAATTGGGGTCATAACAAAAAATAAAATAATTCCCAGGTCTTAGCCGAGTTCACGGAGAAACAGAAACACAGGCTTGAAAATCAGGAAGAGTCGATTTCCTCCGACGATGATGACGACGATGAAGAGGATGAGGATGCAGAAACCGACTCCGTACTGGAAGCAGATGCAGAGAATACTGACGAAGAGAGTCCGGTCCACGACAGTGAGCAATCAGCTGGACTCTGCGAAAGCGCCAGTGAAGATTGTGATCTTGAGGAGAATGGCTATTGTGAAATTATTTCTGAGGGTGGTGGCACAGAGGCTTCCGACGAAGGACAAGACGATTCTGAGGCAGAAGAGCAGCCTCCACGAAAGAGACAGAAGTGTCCTGAGATCGTGGACTTATTAGACAGTGACAGTGACTAAATTCAATCTATACGTACTTCCTAAGCCCATTGGGCTGGAATTTTATTTTGGTTAAGACCAATGACATAGTTTTTATAACTTTCAATGAACTCCAATGATGCATTTACTGAAACTTCCAATAATGTCCTTTCTACTAAAATTTCGAAAGGGACCAATAAAAATGCGATGGCATAATTAATGAATTCATTAAGTTTTATGCGCATTTTTGTCACAACCAGCAGCGCCCACGCCCATCCCACTGCACTTCTACTGCATTCCTTACTTATCTTATCACACCTGGCTTTTGTTTACATACTTTGTGCGAAAACAAAGGAAAAACAGACAGAATCTCAGTGTTCAGGGGTTTTTTGACCTTATAATCGTGGGATCACATCGGAGAAAGGTCATGCTTAGGTGAATCTGGAAGGGTTGCCATTGCCACATTAGGCCATGAAGGGAAAAGGCTAAAAACGAGATCAATGAAGCAGTGAAGTGGAGCATTGAACTTCATGGCAATATAACATCAAAGGAAGGTCTAGATTGGACTTTGGATCCCTTTTGTAAACGGGCAAGAAAGCCAAGATTTGGATCAAACGGGGTCAATTTCTGAACATAACTTTACGCAAAATGATTAAAGTCAAGGTAAGAACGCTCCTGTTTAATTTATTAATTTATACCTTGACATTTTGGCTATAATCCTTATTAATCTTAATGTCTATTTATAGGTTCTAATCCCTAATTACAAATGCGTTGAGCCGGTGGATGGAAGAAAGCCTTACCATGTTTACTTGATTCATGTCCATGTATTTCTCAATGGGATTTACTCCAGGATTTACTTCCTGGAAAGGAGATACAGCGACTTCCTGCAGCTTCATAATTTGGTAATGAATGCTTTCGCTTCATTAGTTTAGTTACCAATGTCCATGACCTTGTGTATATTTCCAGCTCAGAAGACAGTATGAAACCCCGATCTTTCCTCCGAAGCGTGTTAGAAACTCCAGGGTTAAAGTTCTGGAAACAAGGCGTTTTGCTCTGGAACAGTATCTTCAGATCATGACTGGAGTATCAGCAATACCAGGGGAAATTGTCAATTTTCTCGAGATTCCATGTCATCCGTCAGACTTCTTACCAAACCACTCGGGGTAAGGAATAATCTCAATTTTACAGAATTTTACAGCCTTATTTGCGCCTAATCTTTTTTTAATTAATGATTTACAGCAGGTCTGAACGGAGATCATTTAGTTCTGCTGAATCATACGACACTTTCGGAAATCCAGAATCGCTGATGAATCCTTTCATGGGATTTTCTGATGACCCTTTCATCGATTCAGATTCCAGTAGTACCCTTTCAGACTCAATTACCAGAGGTGTACTCGATGCACTTTACCACTAGAAAAAACAAAGGTGGGACCAGATTAATCTCCAAAATGGTTGTGATTTCTCTAATCTCAGGCTTAGGAAAAGCTACCCGTCTCAGAACTTAAATTAGAGGTTGTGGCGATATTTTTACCGTTTTTAATTTGACGCTTTTTAGCATTTAGTGATTATGACTGATATTAACTTTTAACCAAAGAACAGCATTTTCCAGCATAGTCTTTTATTCTTGAAAAACAGAAAAGTAAAATAAGATACCCAACGGAAATGCTCAAATTGTAAAACTTAACTCTTAGCCATCTTCCTCTTGCTCCTCTGTCGAAACATCCATGGGTGGTGGAGCAGTAATCTGAACATCTTGCGCCATTCCATCCAGTTGAACTTCTGCTGGCTTTTCTATGACAAAAGTTTCCTCGAATTCAATCGGAACTGGACGAGGTTTGTCTATTTTGGGTGCCTCTGGCTCCTATGCAAATTAATAACATAATTAAATGTGGAAAAGATGCGCTTTTTGGTTTCCTTACGAGGACAGGAGCTGTAACCTCCTCCGGTTGTGGGAGGGATCGAAGATGTTCCATGTACATTTCATATACAAATCCAACCATTTGAGGCATGTCATTCATCACTCTCTCCTGTGCCTTTTGCGGAATATCTTCAGCTAGCAGTCTGGTCGATGGGTACGTTTCCACTGGGTAAATGTGAAGTTTGGTTGGTCTTTGCATCAACTGAAAATCAAAGAATTTATTACAAACTATCCCACACGAGCGCTCTTGTCACTCACGATTTTGAATGCAGGAGTTAGTTCAAAGCAGTTGGCGAAGAGCTTCACTTTGGCAAAAATGTAAAGTCCAAGTCGAGCACGAGACATGGCTACGATGAGACGTCGGACGTCACGCAAATGACCCACGGTCTTTGTACGAACGAGCGAAAGGAGGATATAGTCATTTTGCTGTCCCTGATATTTATCCACGGTAGAAATCTAAGAAACCAAAACCAGAATGCTTAAAACCGTGACAATTATTTCACTCCTAAATGATCAAACCTTGTTAGGAACACCGATGAGAGGATTGTTTCCACACCGCGTGTTGATGACATCACGAATAAGTGCCTTCTGTCCATTGTAAGTTGTCAAAATGGTAATTTTCTCTGCAGGATACCCGAGGAGTCTCATGTACATAAAAGTTGCAACCACGTACTCCGCTTCTGCCAAATTCTGTAAAATCGCAAAGCTCAAGTCCTGAATTTTTCTACTTGCTGTCACTTCACCTAACCTGAAAGAAATACGGACTTGGCTCTGACTCGCCAACTCCGTTATAACTATCCACATTGATGACTTGGTATTCGAATGGGAAACCAGGGTTGGCCAGTTGGTATTCTGTTTCAGCCTTGACATGTGGCAAATCACCCAAGCTCTTGTAGCGCCATTTATATAGGTCGGAAATGCTAGGGAATATTTTAGCAAACAGTTAAAAAAAAACAATTCGAGACCTCTGGTTATATGAAGAAAGATAAATACCTTGGACGAGCTCGACCTTGAGCGTCTAATTCCACAGTTGGAACACCAAGACGAACAAACCTTGCAAAAAGCGATTGTTCCATATTTCCGTATTTCTGGAATGCCATATTCTTGACCACAGGAGGCAATTGGTGATGGTCACCTGTAAAAGGTTAAAATGAAACATAATGTTGACGTCTTCACTGAGAAGATTCAACTGACAAACTCTATTGCACGCACCTATCATTATCCACCTCTTCAACCGAATTCGTCCTTGCTCTAAAATAAAAGAATAGCAATATTTATGTTTTGTGTAGTTTTCAGTTTTGCATGCGAGACGGATGATTGGAACAAAATCAGTTCCATAAGGCGTATAAGCAGTGGTCAAGCAGGGAGTGAAATAGGGAGGCTGTTGAGCGAGAGTTTGATTAGACTTACCCGGATTCTGGAGCAGCAACGGAATAAACGTTTCAATTTCCAGAATCTGCGCTGACTCTTCCATGAGAATGTTATCATACTGAAAAACTTTTTCAAAACGATATTGATGAGTAAGTGCCATCGAGTTCGCTCAAACGGTGAGATTTCCACTTACTGAGATCAACGAGTTCGCGTCGTTTCAGCGCTGCATGAGTACAAGTCATGGCAATGATCTTGGCTTCCTTCACCAGCAAATATCTGGAACGATCCAGTCCCGTACGCAGAAGCTCAAATGCACGAAACTCTTCCAACTGGTCAAACAGTTTCTTGATGTACCTTTTACAGAAAGGTAATCATTTAAGTTTAACATTCATATTCGCCAGTTTCATTCTTTGTTTACCTGAAACATCCATTTGCAGTTTCTAGGTCTTCTTCAAATGAATTTTTAGCAAAAATTGGTTGGGGTGCGTCTTGGAAGAACGTATGAAATGGAGAACGCTTGTTCAACTGCTTCTACTGGAAGGGTCTGTCAAAGTGTGAATAAATATGTGACATGGAAACAGTGTTAGTATGAAGAGAATTACTTACCTTTCCCTGCTCACGACGAAGTTTGATGTTGAATTCTTCCCAGCGAGGAAGGACGTGATACACAAAGAAAAAACCACTTGTCTCGCACGTGTATGAAACATCGCCAGTGGCTCCAAGCGACTGCTTCAGTCTCTCAACCTCGTTGAGGAGTTCGATCCGTTGAGCCAAAACATAATTGACCCTACCGTAGCGGCTGAAGTCCTTTTCCGTGTCTAGCTCTTCCTCACCATGACCAAGGCTTTAAAAAGACAGTTACAGTTATCTTTTGTGTAACTACACAGCTGAGTTCTATGGCACGTACCGTAATAAATGGCGCTCATCTACATCCAATGCAATTATTTTCTCAAAAAGTTGGTTCAGTGCCTGATTGGAATGAGTGACAATGAGGGTCCTTTGCTCTGGGAAGTTGTGGTAGATGTTGGAGATAATTTGATGTAGCTACATCAGTTTTTCCGGTTCCTAAAAATCATATAAATTAACCAAATGTCCATTTTGCAGGTTGATTTTAGTGATATGAAGTAGCTTACCTGGGGGTCCAACGACAAGAGTGAGCCTGATTAATAAAAAAAATGCATTCAATTCATTATCTCGTTGCTCCTATTTTTCAAAATGAATAAAGAAATCTTAATATATCATCTTCCTCACCCTGGTTGCATTCCGCTTCGAATTGCCTCCACTTGAGTGGTTGTAAATCGTATTTTATTCCTATAAAAAAAGCAAATCACGGATTGCGTTTCGAAAGAATGATCATGGCATCGAAAACTTACACATTTGGAGTGTTGCGGGGATATGGGCCACGCTTCTCAAGAGTATAAGGTTCGACTTCGATACCATTTTCTACAGAATCGGGATCACCATCACCACTGTCTATCTTATTTTCTTGGAATTTTAACCTGTAGTATTTAAAGTCCAAGCGTAAGACGTTAATACAAGCACAACCTCATCAGAAGACAAACCTGAACGGTCGCTCGATGTTAGCTGCGTCTAGATTCCCTTTCACTGTAACCTTGGCTTTGGGAAAGCTTTCTTCGATGTGTTTGATGTCAAGAAATGTATCGTTGAAAGTCAAGCACGCCGAGCTCATTTGTCAACCTAATATATTAATAAGAGCAATCGATGGCAAAAGTAACTAAAACCCTATTAATTGAGCGTGATACTTACCTTGAATAGTGAGCAGAGGAAGGGTCACCATATCCCAAGATTATGTCATGTAGCCACTCTGGAACCACGCAGTTGATATTCATTAGATCCCTAATAGTTTCCAGAACCGCTTTGAAATTGTTCTCCTTCGGTTTACGCCGTAGGAATATGTTCAAGGTTTCGTAAACATCCTATAAAATCAACATTTAATAACAGTGCCTTTCCAATTCGCTTCATAATTCATTTTATCTACCTCTTCCCCTTTGCTGATCCCATCCAAATCTATCTTGTACTGATTCGAGTCGAGTACGACGCGAAATGTACGTGTGTCTCCCGGAACATGAGGGCGTGGGCCTGGACCTTCTTCAATTAACTCGACCACCTCCATCCAGCATCCCCTCAATCTCACAACCTCGAATGTATGCTAGCCCGACTTGGGATACAAAGTCACCTTTCAAGTCATACCGAGTCGCTGCAAATAAACAATCATAATAAATATTTTACCCGTTTGTTTGTAAAACTATAAGTGGAATATAAAACTAACGGGAAGTATTTGGCGGTTTCACTGTGATGAGAAAACATGCATCGTGTCTCCTCAATGTTTCCCACTCGCTTTTCACCTCCGTCCTCACGTTTAGATTAATTGTAACATCAGCACGCACTCGGGAAGGTTGGCTTTCTCCTAGATTAGGTTTTGCCACCTCAACAACGTTAAAACGAAGAATTGGCTGAGCCATGCGAGCCCATCCGGTGAACAAAGTGGAGTCATCTTCGGCCTTCCACGGCTTCAGCCTAAACACCGCATCTTCGATATCTTGACGNTTGCCACCTCAACAACGTTAAAACGAAGAATTGGCTGAGCCATGCGAGCCCATCCGGTGAACAAAGTGGAGTCATCTTCGGCCTTCCACGGCTTCAGCCTAAACACCGCATCTTCGATATCTTGACGTATTTGGTCTAGAATGGACACATGGGTTGTACAGTGGTTTTCTTGGTAGGTTTATGTTGAGTTACTTACATGTAGATTCCAGTCGAAACAAGTCAAAGTTCCTCAGCAAATAATCGTGCAAGGTGAGAAATTGAAGGTTCAATTTTGGAAGAGCAAGTACTTGTCCTGTAGAGCTATGATAAGCCGAAGGGACAACGTTCTCATTCCAAATCATTTCTTCCGTTGGATATAGAGCCATTGCATTCAATCTCTTGATCTGAGACACTCTTCGTTCATAGTGAAACACTAGAATCTCTAAAAGAAGCTGCTCGTTTGGTAGCTCATCATCATCTCCGTGAACCAGGTGTAACATCACTGCCATTTCCTTTAGCTTGTCAAAACTGTAAGTTAAATTAATTATAATTTTAATGTCATTTGAGGACAGAGAGGGATAAAGAGACAGACCTGAGGAGCTTGAAGTGTTTCAGCAGCGCTGCTCGTGTATCCACGCTGTTTACATTGCTCAAAGAGAACTGACGAAGTTCCGGGAACTTTAGGAAAAGCAACTCCTATTACGGAAATAAAATACAGAAATACTGTGAATTGATTGATTGGTAGAGACAAGTGGCTAGTTTCTAACCTGAAGACTTGTTATTTTGTTGTAATGAATGGTCATAACGTCCATCTCTGATAGTGAATCTCCAGTTTCATTTGAGATCTCAAAATGAGCATAAAATTTGAGTCGATCCAACAACTGTAGAAGACAAGACGTTACGGATTATATAGTTGAATGAACTACACGGTAGGAAATATTTTACCTGTGAGAACAGACTCCCGTCGCCATGCTCTAGAAGGGCCGTCATCTGGCACTTAACAATGAGATGCAAGTCATCGACAAGGACGTTGATGTACCTCCGTGTTGGAAGAAGTGCTTGCAAGTCCACCATCAGCTCCATGAACCTCTCGGCGTAAAGAAGAAAGTACTTGTTGAGCTCCGTTTGCGTATAATCTTGATTATCAAGCAAATCCAAGAAGTTTCGGATTAGCTTTTGGAAAAATGTACGGAAGAAAATTATTTGCTCCTTCTTCTCTGCAGATTCCTTCTCGTCTCTTTTCAACATTGCTTTCCAGTATTTCTTCCACTTCGGAAACCTTAAAAATTCTTGCTCCCTCCGCCCCTGTTGAAATAAATAGCATCGACTTATAGCTCAGTGTTCAAACTCGTTTGGATTAAGACAGAATATTACTCACCTCTGACAGACAATGCCAAACATGGAGTGAAACCAAGTGCTGAACTTGCTTCCTTACCAGCTCGATTTCAAGCGAAGAGAATGCGCAACTGAGGAAAGTCAGGATTGTGCATTTCTCCACTAGACCACTGCCGTCTTCGTCCAAAATTACTTCCAAAACTCGGCGAAAGAAACTCGGAAACTTTTCCGGATCTGTATGGAAGATCTACAAACAAAATAAATATAAGTCGTTGGTTACTGCTAAATTAGAGACTTCAACCTCTAGCTACAGCTACTTACATCCCAAATCGGCACACCTTCTCTGCTTTTTTCATTTACCATGCAGACGATTGACATGACATGAGAATACGTTGACTTTTCTGAATCAAAGTTGGGCCATAGATACTTTTCCAAGTATTGACTGATTTCCAAAACCGCAATTCGCTTTGTTTGAAACCTTCAAATAAAACATAAATGTAAGTAAACATCCCTTTCAACAGTATTATCCGTCTAAACACACTTGTGCCGAACGATCTCTTCATGATATACATCCTCAACGACTTGTGGGTCATATGACACATTCTCCGACTCGCTATCAACGGCCCAGTATTTCTCGGATAGCTAGAAAACAAAAATACACATGTCACCAACACTAACTTAACTATGGAGACATTATATTCACCGGTTTACCTCTGTTATCTTGTCATGCTTGATTTGGTCCACGGACGGAGTGAGGTCCCGCTGTTGACGTTTCCTGACTTCCGCCGTGTTGAACTTTACCATTTTCCCTCTAATCTGAACTTAATTGTGAAGTAATTTTGTCAATTAACTACTCCGTTCGTCAGTTGTTGATCAGAAGCAAAATCTCACACAAAAACGCAAAGTCCAAGCTCAAAATGCAACGCAATGAGTGGGGTAATCCTCGGATCCTCAGATTCGAGATGTGAGAAAATACTAAAGCTGGGACGCAAAAACATGGAATCGCATGTAGCTGCGACCCATAAAAACAAGCCTTTACTTCGAGTCAAATTATTATTGCGACAGTAAGGAAAAATTAGGACCTAATGTGTCTTCGCGAGCAATTGCGAAGCGATGACTTCAGCCGTGTTGAACTTTACCATTTTCCCTCTAATCTGAACTTACTTGTGAAGTAATTTTGTCAATTAACTACTCCGTTCGTCAGTTGTTGATCAGAAGCAAAATCTCACACAAAAAACGCAAAGTCCAAGCTCAAAATGCAACGCAATGAGTGGGGTAATCCTCGGATCCTCAGATCCGAGATGTGAGAAAATACAAAAGCTGGGACGCATGGAATCGCATGTAGCTGCGACCCATCAAAAACAAGCCTTTACTTCGAGTCAAATTATTATTGCGACAGTAAGGAAAAATTAGGACCTAATGTGTCTTCGCGAGCAATTGCGAAGCGAACATTTTACACCAATTAAGTGAAGCTACGAGTCGTGAGCAAAGTTTGTAGAAAGACTCGTTAGGAGATTATTTGTAACCATGCTATGCTGAGTGGATCTCAAAGAATTTTGATCAATATTTACTCTGCCAAGAGTAGCCTGCGTATTCTATACGAAGAATTAACTTAACTTATGCAAAAACAATCAAGTTATAGCGAATTCAATTTTCGAGAACTGGTTGTTAATATAGGTATATGGTATAGCATTTATTTTCTTGGGCACAGTCCACAGTGACAATTACACCAGTGGATGTCTCATTAACAGAATCGCGACCAATTTATCTTATTTTATGGGGTTACTGGCCAAGTTTCCGGCCAAGTTTCCTTGAGGGTAGCAACTTCTTGCGATATTTCCTTACATTTTCTCACCATAGCTGATCTGAGTTTTATCAAAACTCGGATCCGAGGATCTATGGATTACCCCTGCCAGCAATGCAATGCCAAAATATTCATTTGAAAGCAAGCGATTTTTTTTCCCGCGCGGAGAGTGAATGTGGGGCCGCCTAGCCGGCTGTACATTGTTTCTAAAACTGCATTTTCCTAATTATTTATTAATACACGGTTGCAAATTATATAAGATTGCTTACAATTCAATTTTGATTTCTAATTATTCGCATTTTTCCGTTCTTCATAGAATACACAGCGTATCGAACCAGATTGATAGGATTGAGGCAAGTTGAGACATTTAGTGGCAAAGGAAAAACAATTTCTGCAGATGAAATTGGATTCGTGATTCAGCGTTTTCTCAAAACATTTCTGGACCGGCAAGGCATGCTGAATTAATCGATTAGTTAATTTTCTGATTATAAAGTGTAATTGATTGTAGACTGTTAACCGGGTTCACTGATCCCTTTCCAGTGGTAGCAAATCAAAGTAATTCTTGACCAGAATGAGTTCTATCGGGACAGGAGTAAGTTTGACAATTTAAACATTTGTACTGAAACGTTTTGTTTTAATTGAACCCAACACAAGATGTTCTTTTGGTTCTTCACAGTATGATCTCTCAGCCTCCCAATTTTCACCGGATGGACGAGTGTTCCAAGTTGAGTATGCTCAAAAGGCAATTGAGAACAGCGGGTATGTACAGGAGTAGAACTTTGACATCGGATTTCTAATTCAGAATTTATGTTCTAACGCAGCACTGCCGTCGGCCTTCGTGGAAAGGACGGAGTCGTTTTTGCCATGGAGAAGCTAGTGACCTCCAAGCTTTATGAACCTGGGGCTAATCGACGTCTCTTTGGAATTGACAAGCACATTGGAATGGCAGTCGGTGGGCTTTTGGCAGATGCTCGACAAATCGTTGCGACTGCTAGAAAGGAAGCTTCTAACTACCGTGGAGAATATGGTGGAAATGTCCCATTGAAGGTATGAAGTGTATTAGTATAATTATTTCGACTCTTGTTTTCTGATTTTTCTCTGATTCGTAAACAGTACCTCACTGACCGTGTAGCTGGATACATTCATGCTTACACTTTGTACAGTGCTGTCCGTCCGTTTGGATGTGGCGTAATTCTTGGATCATTGGAACCCTCCGGGCCTCAGATGTACATGATTGACCCCTCCGGTGTCTACTACGTAAGATCAGTTGTGATTTCATGTTTATCTTACTTCGATTTTAACATTCTTGATTTTGAAGGGTTACAAAGGATGTGCCCTCGGGAAAGCTAAACAAGCGGCAAAAACAGAGATGGAGAAACTGGATCTGAGCAGCATGGGGATCAGAGATTTGGTGAAGGAAGCGGCTAAAATGTACGTGGTGGAAAATAATTTCGGTATGATTTGATTGTTGCTAAAATTGTTTTAAAAAATCCACAGCATTTACATGGTTCACGACGAGGTCAAGGACAAGGCCTTTGAATTGGAGCTCAGTTGGGTCGGGGAAGCTACGAATGGGATCCACCAGCGTGTTCCAGACGAAGTATATGCAGAAGCAGAAACTTTTGCCAAGAATTCGCTCAAGGAAGACTCGGATTCCGATATTGATGAGTCTTAGAGCAACCCCATTCCGACAACATTATCCCATCCAAGTACATCAAGGGTATATTCACTCCTTTAATCACCGTTTATCCAAATAAATGTTTCACAAAAGGACTTACAGTAAGAGAAGAGATTTCGCCTTTAATGCAAAATTGTTGATCATACTTTCACTCGCTTCTGTCCTTGTTGTGGTTGTGATGGTGGTGGTCATCCCCTCCGCAGCATTGTCCGGCAGACGAAGTCCCGTAAAACGTATCAGCAAATGCAGGTTTTATTTGATTGAGTCTGGAGAAATCGACCAAATCCCTTCTCATGGCGTAAGCGTCCTCGCCATCAGCATAGTACTTTGGCTCTATCTCCGAGACCTTGAACTTGAGAGTGTGTGAATACAAATTCAGAGCCGCTCGATTACTTTTTCGCACATGCAGAGACACGTATTTGGCATTGAAGCATTCAATCATCGCCCGAGATGATTGGTCCATCAACTTCTGCGCAATTCCCAAACGCCTGTACATAACAACAAATGACAATTTAGCATCTTAATAGCCATAACCTACACTGGACGTTCACGCTTACCGATGAGATCTTTGAACAGCCAAAGATGTAATGTGTCCATGTGGATCCTCAGTCTCCTCTTCCATCTTGGCCAAGACATACCCTACAATTTTACCTTTGGCGTCTTCTGCCACAAAACTGAGCTGAGGCCATGACAGGCCATGGTAGAAGTAGTATTTCATTTGGTAATTCTCAGGGAGGCAGAGGAGATTGCAGTGCTGCATGTTCATCAAATCCTCTGGTTTTGCGACTCGAATGCTCACCATTTTACTGTCCGTATAACTCTCCGTAGATCTATAAACATTTTATAAATCCACACATCAGCACACCCTCATTTTTTACATCTTGGCGATGATAACTTACCAGACAGTAACGTTAAAAGTTTTCAGAAGAAAGATTACGACCAGCGTCAATCAGCAATCAACTTGTCGCGTTTACTACCAGCGCAGCAGTCTTCCGATAAACTACCAAAAACGTAAACTTATTAATCCGGCGAATGCATGAGAGAGCAAAAGGATTTACATTAATAAAAATCGACGGTCTCTCTAAACTTCAGACAACGGCCGCCGTGTCCGCCTTTCGCGTCCAATCCAAGTCCACGATTGGCTATTTTCGCGCCCCGTCCATGACCGGCCATCTTTGCGCCAGATCAATGCTCATCCACGTCCACTTTTATTAAAAGTGGATTCACGGCAATCCACGCCCTGGAATTCTGGTAATGCGGTACGAGCGTTGCGAGGCATAAAACATTTACAAAATTGAGATTGTCATCAAGCTATTTAATAACAAGCTAAAAATGAGCATTCAGTTTATAAATTCCTACTTCCTCTCCAGTTTTGTAAACAAACTTCTGTAAATTCTAGTCGATGAAGATGAAAGTCGTTTATTTTTATCTTGATCATAATCTCAGTTGTTATGAATTTGCCTTGCCGCATAACGCGAATAAAGGTTAAAATCCGAGAACAAAATTTTTGAAAAAGTACTTTGAAAATTTTTGGGGGTACCCTGTCCTGCAATCTGAAAATTTTTGGGGGTACCCTGTCCTGCAATCTAACCTTTATCTTGATCATAATCTCAGTTGTTATGAATTTGCCTTGCCGCATAACGCGAATAAAAAATTCCAATGCGTGGACGTGTTTCCAGTTTCATGTGGACATGGATCTGCTACTTTTAAGAGTGGATGTCGATGGATGTGAATCGGAGTGGACTTGGCGATTGGCGAACGTGGGCGCAGATTTTTTTCTGCATTTTAGTGATACCCAAAATTGATCCTTTTGAATGAATTCATCCTAATTTTCAAAACGAGAGTTACGCGCTGCGACTCAATTTTTTGTGCGCATCTGCCAATTTTTTGGCGTCATTCATGCTGTTCCCTCTCTCTCTATCTCCCTCTCTTCATCTTTTCCTGGTGGGAGGGTTTTGTACGGTTGGTCACATGCCCACTTTTGGCCTCTTGTTGTCAAGCGAAGGAAAAAAATTAGTAAGGTTTGGGAGGCCGTGGAAAGGGTCAAAGTGACGCACCCGCGCGATTCTCCTGTTTGTATCCAAGGCCGTGCAACCCCTCCAGGGTATAGCTCAGTATAGCCAAAAGTCCCTCTTCTTCCTCAATTTCTTGTTTACGAGAAACAACTGATCAGAAGACTCGAGGTCAGGTCGTTCTTATTTATAGCTACGTCATCCCATTCCAGCCACAAGAAGAGAAGAAAGCATACCCTAGCTACAGTTGAAGAGCATATCTCAGTTTGTTTACAGCGTACTTGGTTCAGTTGACAAGGCGGAGGTCGTCTGTCTCCTTTTCATGATTACTTACTCCAAAGGAATGGAGAACTACTGGATTTCTGCATTTTCGAACAAGAGTGTTGTATTCAAAATACTTTCACTGAACAATCCGAAGAGTCCGAGTGGTAGTTTATCAATCAGTCCTATCCCGAACCACTCTCCTGCTAACTAAATCCTATCGACCAAGGTGTTATTACTACTGTAGATTTGTACCTCGCTCGTCGTCGACCTAATTCTAACAATTTCGCAAAGCGGAAGTCGAAGCATTAAGACTTATATTTTTTGTACTAAAAATTAACATGAAGCTCCTGGAAAACAGTCGATTGGAAGCCATTTCATCTCAAATCTCCAACTTGGAAATTGGGGACTTCAAGGTCTTTGGAAGCTTGGAATCGTACTCTTGCAAGGTAATTAAAAGATGGGTTATTACATTAATTCAAGTGGTGTGATAAGATACACTTTTATTTTTCAATTTAGGAGTAGTGTAGTGTAACGTCTGGGAGGATAGTATAGCTACTTAAGTTAAGTACAAAACTATTAAGTGTTTAAGAGCAGTTACGAGTGTTTGTTTTAGAGTTGTTTATAAGTAGAGCAAAGTAGAGCGTGGTGGGAGGACTGGGAGGTTCTGAAGTCGATGACCTTAGTTTATGAGTTCAACTACTCATTGTAGTTATAGTGCAGCTGCATCTCATTTTCTGTCTGTGGTTTACTAGCTGAGCTAAGCTAGGCTATAATTTTAACTCTAGTTTAGCAGATGTTCCACTTTTTATTATGCAGATTCCGTGATGATGAGCTAATTCTAATGCTTGGTTGATTCCTAGGTTGCCGGAGGTGAGCAGAAGTCACTGTACAAGAAAATGGCTCGAGAAGGCGGTGCATCAGAGATTGTAGCCCTGTCTCCACCAACGGATGACTTTTTGTCCAGATCCATTGATGCAGAAGCTGATTTCTTCACTGCTGAAAACTTGGAACTCTTTGTCATTTCGAGAAAGACACTCTTCAATCTCATCACGACGTTGAATCTGTCTTTCCAGCCGGACTATGATTTCAGTGACGCCAGGAGTCACGAGTTTTCAAGAGCCCCAAGTCTTTCTCACGTCTGGGCGGAAATTGACTCTCGCTTGGGGCAGGCTATGTCCTATTACAAAGGACTGAGGTAAACGCTACGGCATTTGTGAAGAGAAAACACCAGTTCCCGTCAGATTACTGAAGTTAAACTCTTCCATCACATTTTAAATCATGGGAATGGTGTAATACCCTGACCCTGGTTTAAATGTGAGCTGTAGTAGCCTTTAGCTTTGTAAACCACGCTTACGGGGCAACAAAATCAGCTTTGTGGTACAATGCTTTAATTTACTTGATCAAAAGGAGTCGTTGCAAAATTCGTAGACTCCTTTTCTTAACGACTTCCTCAATTTTTGATTTAATTCTCCTTTGATCTGTCATACCCAACCACATGAATTGGTGGGTGACATTTTGCTTTTTGATAAATTACAGACAACGCCTGTGGGAATCTATTGATGCTGAAATTGGAGGTCTCAAAAAATGCCGAGATTTACATGTACAGGCCAGACTTGACCTCAGACCCATTCTCAGAGGCCGGATGTGTCTGGTCATTCAATTTCTTTTTCAACAATCCAAAATTGAAACGAGTGGTGTTTCTCACTTGCAGGGCCATGAGGTTAGTTCAATATGAGCTTTTACTTGCAAAAAAAATCTACAATTTTTACATAATTCCTTTTTTAATCCCACAGCCCTCATTCATCAACCAGCGAGGAGTCCGAGCTCTCCATGGAAGAGTATGATTAAGCCCATCCAGGAATTCGGAAAACCAAGGAAGACAGAAAAGTTGGGAAAACCGTTGGATTTACTCGATGGCTTGCAGTCTTTGGAAATCTAGTGTTTACGTTTAGCGACTAATATCGTCTCTGAGCAATAGTTTGTATCAAATATCTGCGTTTAGAGTTTGCCTACCAGTCTGGGTTGTCACTGTGTATAGTATCAATAACGTGTGTGCCCTCTTGTTGGTACCTTTTATCTGAAAAAGTACTTAAGGAATGTGTAAGTACAAACTCGTTCAAATATCACTCATTAATTATAACTTCATGTCTCCTAAACTTTTTAATGTGATGAGTTATAGTACACAAACTGATTTTGAGTAGTCAAACCGGTGAAGTAGTTTCTGTCAAACCCTAATAGCTAAAATAATGATTTTGTTCCCAGTGTTTGTAGTTTAGTTTAAAAATGGAAGATTCACGGGTTTGTCACCTAATACACAGTTTAAACGTAAGTCTGTCTAGTCCATGTCCAGGGAGTAGTAATTTATAGTAACATTTACATCAATTCCTTTGTATTATATGTGTAATATAAGTTCTCGCGTTGATGGAATTTATTTTTTTGGAGTCTGCGGTATTCCAGCAACGAAATGGCCAAGGCAGGATCGTTTTTAGTTTTATAGATATAGTTCCCTGGAAAAGCGATAAACAGCGTACGCGTATACGTTAAGTTATAGTTTGTATTATTTGTCACCTCCGCTTTTCCCTATTTTTATGTTCTGGTTGACTAGAACCGAGTTTGAAAATAAAAATGTGTTGTCTGACGCATCGATCTCCAGTCGAAAGAACGAGAGCGGAATTCCGGGTCCTATTTTCTTCCAGTCTCATCCTTCTGCATTTTGTCAGTCGTTTTATCTCCATCTCTCTACATTGGTATTTTCTTTCATTTCGTTTTTTTTCAACGAATGGAAGAACGCTGATTGGCTGCGGATTCAGTGACCGCAGAAATCCTTGTGATTTCCTCTTGACGGATTTAGTTTTGCCCTACATTTTGTCCAGGTTGGGAAACCATTTGGTCTTATTTTTCGTTCATAAGGGCCACTACCTTTATTTCAATTTTCTCCAGCCACGCCAGCCACCGCTGCTCTCCACATTGGAATTTTTGTATCCCTCCTCGTCAAAGGAAAAGTGTTTTAGACGAGATTATAGTTTGGGTATAAGAATATGGCTTTATTCCGTCGGATTGAGTGTCGGATTCTGTATTGAGGATCATAAGGAAATCCCTTTCAGAAAATACATAAAATTCACATTTGCATTTCATTGTTTTTTCCACTTCTTTGACAGCCACGGTGGGAATTCCTGATGTTAGTGCAGAGGTACTACAGCATGAATATGATTTCCTTTTAGATCTGAAAACAGAAGTCTCTTTGTTCCCTTTGAAATGTATCTCCACATCCTCCGACGGTGTCAACGTGAAGTGGAATATGGAAAGGAGCATATACGACGGATATCAAACAATATTCCAAAGATGAAAATTGGACTTCGCGTGAATTTGGTTTATCCATTTTGATGTGGGTTGGATGGAATCTTTGCAAGAAACTTTGAAGAGAGGTTGATTTTGGAATAACAGGAAAAAGCGCATTGGAAATGGAGAAAGGTTGCGCGGATTCGGGATAAAAGAAAATCAACTTTTGCTTTCACGTTGGCGTCAAGAACGCCTTTCACTTTCCTAATGCATTCTCCTTGTCTCTTTCGCTTGTCATTTCTGAATCAATCTTAAATCTATACATCTTAATCAAAGATATCCATTTCCTTTGTATAACAGTGGAAACAAGTCCCAGGGTGAAAACTGAGAGTTTATAAAGAAAGTTTTGACCTATTTTAGCTAGGATCTCAATGTTTGAAGCTTTAGACAACTCGCTGTTTCTGAATCCTACAATAAAAACATGGGTTTGCGTTTTCCGCTAACACAGTAAGCTACACGGATTAGCATCAAAGATAGCTGAGAAAGCTCATATTTTTATACCCGTGGTAAATAGGATTTTTTCTTAGGCTAAAAAGTTTTATTTGGCAAAGTGGAGTAGAGAAAGATAACAAAAGATTTGTCACAGTGCAAAACGAAGAAGCGGAGCTAGAAATGATCAACGAACAGGATCTTATACTTAGGCGCAGCGGCGTTAGCAGGATTTGCTAATTTTAATCACACAAGTTTTAAATGCTCAAAGAAAAATGTTCCAAGGGAAATGGTTTCCGTCAAAACTTTTTTTTCCAACCCTCATCTTTTTCTAAAAGTTTGTTATACGAAATACGAGTCTCTCTCACTATGGTTTGCCATAGGCTGACTGGTTTTGTCCACTAAAATCCTACGTCGTAAATTGTTTTGAATCAAAGCAGTTTTTATAAATTAGAAAATAAAGAAATTCTGTAAAACGACGAATTCTTTGTTTATTCAATACAAACCAAACGTCAGATTTAGTAATTTCGGACATTCACATCTTGGAATAAATATACTATCACCGTCACCAAATGCCGTCGCCCTGACCCGCTACAAGAGAGGAGCATACAGAGGTCGCTTAATAGCCGTCGCTATAGGCTATCAAGATGAACTGCAGAATCAATTTCACCTACGTCATCCGGACTTTGACGCTCTTTGTATATGCTCCTTATTATGATAACCTTACTCGGTTTATTGGGAACATTGTGGTAAAAGTTAATTTGGTGACATATTAGGTAGCAGGATGAGAAAACTTGTTAGAAAATAATAGGGAGCATGACCTCTAAAATGCACTTTGGTTGCATCAGATTGCCAGTTCAATGTCAACGTTAGTGTGGAGATGACTCTTGGTTTATTTTTAGTGAGTTAATCCTTCTACCAATTACACTTGGGGTGAGCCAGATGTGATAAGAGAGTTTCTAGAAGCTAATTGGTAACGAAGAATAATATCTTATGGGGTAGTCGACGCGCAGCGTTTACAAGGGTTGACTACCAGCCCCAAAGTTTACATGGGTTTAGCATTACCCAAAAAATCTACAGCGCGACGCATGTTGTGAAGGGAATAGGAAAAGCCACGTTTCCGGCAATCGGCGTTACAGTCTTCATACGACTCTCGACTGCGCCACACATACACTAGGGTCAACGCCACTTTGTAGAAACAAAAAGAAAAGTCTGTAATTATAGTCTGGAATTTTGGAGAAAGTCATTTCGTCCTGGGTCAACACTCTACTGTGCGACGGTTGGCAAATAGACGCCAGAAAATTATAACTGTTGTAAACAGTCAACCGATCACACAAGCTGGTGAAAGCTGTAATTAGTCCAACCAATTTTGCAACTCAGCACCGCCACGCCATTTCTGTCTTTACGTTAGCTGAAACTTGGAAAATCGTGTATTGGACAAATGATTGAAAATCCAATTATCCACCTTTTAACTTTGAGTAACAGGTGAAGTGTGTCCAAATTCTTTGGAACGAAGGACTTGCAATCAGACCCTCCTAATGATCCCATAGTGGCAAGCGTCCAAAGAAAGTTAAATTGATTGTCAGAAGAGACTTCCCACTTGAGCCAATTGTTATCAAATTGAATTGCACTTCAGGAAAGGTTGTCTGAACTCAAGCAGTTTCACCGTGAAAACTTTCACTGTGTGTGAACCAAAAGTCGTGCTTTGGACATTTGGACACTTAACTATAAGACCTTGTATCTTAGTTTCCTTGTCAAAGTTTGAGACGAACGTGATTAAATACAAGTCCTTTTTAAGAGCAAGGGGATCATCATTACCGTCTTCATCATGGATAGCTTCATCACGAGAATAGAAGTTGTCGCTTTCATTCTTTTCTTCGTGACGCTGGCTGGTAAGATACATTGCCTTGTACTCTCACTTATAAGGTGTCCATAATAACTGTCACTTCCTGTAATGGATTTTATTATTAGCCCCTCTTCACTTGACTGATTGGCACACACACGCCGTAGGATCACAGAGTGACGGCCTGACTGATTAAAAGAGAAAGTCAATTACATTAGCACCCACAACTTTCCCTCACCTTCTAAAATTACTATGCTTCCTGACTCATGCCTACTGCGCTCCGTCCCTAATTCGATATACCGTTAACCTTTTGTACCCGGTGACGACATAAGTCAATTACAACGTGAGCCTGATTGAAGTTGCACAATACCGACATATACTGCTGCGTCATAACAGAGCCGCTGGTCGAAGGTTACCGTGTGCTGGAATTTTCTATTGTCCATTCCACAGAGGTTGTGAAGAATAAAGTTCAAAGCGAGCCTTCCCCTCTGAGGCATGGAGAAAGTGAACTTTCTCCAGCAGGAGCTGGAACTGAGGCGAGAAACGGAAGTCCCGGTGTCATCCACACATTCTCATATATAATATTTCATCTATTTATGTATTCTACTCATTCTTCTCCATTTCATTTGAAATGAGGTAGTTAAAGTTCGAGTTGAAATAACTTTCTCCTCCTTCCTTTACCTCCTCCAGGACTCCTGGAGAAGAATAAAAAGGAGGACACGAAGAGAAAAGAGTTATAAAAAGAAGAGAAAATTCAAATGGAAAATTGTAAAATGCATAATACAGTTACAGTGGCTCAGGAACGATGATAATGCATCTGTCCTTTGTGAGAAGGTAATCACCCTTTCTTTCCAGAAACCAAGTACTAATAAGAGTAAGCAACACCACGTTTCCTTTCTTGGAATTGAAAGAACTCAAGGACTTTTTGACTTTGAATCGTGCTGCACTGACTTTTCCATCTTATGTAATGTGTTCATTAGGCATAAAATTCTTTAATGAAGATAAGATAGCTTTCGGATGTTCCTGACTCAAGCATCTTCTTCATTCCCAGACAGGAGAAAAAGGGCTTTAAATGTAAGACTTCAAAGGGTGAAATCTCTTCCGTCTCTTGATGTTAAAGAAGAATAAATTTTTAATAGAGACCCAACTTCGTTTACGCAAAAGGTTATTACTAGCTGCATAGACGTTTTCTGATTCAGAATAGGTGGAAGATAGGAACACGGAACAAGTTCAAGAAAGTAATGCCTTCAAGATTCACGTTCCTGATAATAACAGGAAAAGAGAAAGCGGAGAAAAAGAAATGAAACAGAGAGACTTTATGAGTTTTCTCCGTATTTGAAACTTTTACCTGTCGACTCCTGTTCTGGAACTTTCGTGGTTTACCCTTATTCACTTACCTCCCGGAAGTTATACTACCGGAAGACACCTGCTAATTTGATTGCGCGAGGGGGCCGCGTAGGAAAATCACTAAAATTATGTACAACTTTATTTGCATCTTATGTTCGGATTTGAATGTCTAAAGCCCCCGGAAATACTCCACTGTGGGAATTTTATCTTATGAGAATCAGACCAAAACCTGAGAAAACGCATGAAAAGAACATAAAACTTAATAGTTTTAAGAGAGTGTGGACTTCTGAATGGGGTCGGATCAATTTTGGTTTGAGCAAAGGGTTTTAAGTTAGGGATTTGCAAGTATGAATTGGATGAAAACAAATCCAGTTTGATCGCTCAGAACATTTTGATGCAAAGGCTCTTTTGAACAGCAGGGGCTGTAAAGTTTTAAATATTTTGCCAGAAGTATCTGGTAGCTCTGCGTCTGGAAATGAGATGTTAAGATACGATATGTGATTTGGTAAGATGGATGATTTTAAGAGCCTTTAAAAACTTTATATAGGGAAGAACAGATAAAAATGTGAAAACAGAAGAGTAACTCCCAAGATTTTGATCCTATGGTTTCTGTGCCTTATGATTTCTCTTTTGCTTCAGACTCTCAGGTTTTATTTCGTATTTTACGACACTTAAGCAGCGCGTTTAATACAGAGGCACGAAATCTCTTTTCCTGTGAGTAAAAGAACTTGGAGAAAATATTGGACAGTTTCTTAGGATCGAGAGGGTAAGCAGGGGCTCTGTGGAGAAACTTTAAGTCCACGGCGGCGGTGTTTTGGAAGATACTGTTGCATATCTTATCTTGTTGTGCCCTAACGAATTTTCTATTTATCCCCTTCTTCTTTTGGGATGATAGTGGAAATTCAATCGAGGTTTTATCCTCTCGCTTTTTCCACTTTGGAGGAGAGGATACTTTCTTCCCTTTCCCTGCTGCCACACGGGAAGGAAAGGGAGATAAGATAACTCAGAGCCTACACTTCCATCCACTTCAAACAATCAATTTTTAACGAAGGTGACTCTTCTATCCAATCCTCCAGTGGTCCTATCAAAAAAAGAAAGTAGGAAAGTGGAAATTGTCTACGTATTAAGGAACAAATCGTAGAGAGGTTATGCGGAGAAAGTAGTAGGCGGAAGACCGCTGTTTCTTTAAATTATTATCAAGTTTGAGCGCTTCCCGTAGAAGAGAGAGAGAGAGAAAACTTTTATTATTTTCTACAGGTTTGGATTATTTTAACAGGAGAAAGCCATTTCGTTAATAGCTCGATGATTTTTAGCTCAATGGTTTTGTATTCTTTTTCAGAGGTATGAAAAATACTTTTCCTTTTGGGATTCCAAAGTGTAGCATTTCCCAAACTTGTATTGCCAAACTTGGGACGTGTATTGCTGTGAGAATGTTGTAATCGACTTCAAACTATGCGTCAGGGACGAATCATTTTGTTTGTACAGCAGTCTACTTTTCTATTCTGTTCCCATTTCCTTGTGTTGCAGAAATGTACAGTTGACTGGCAGACAGGTTCGAGTCAGAAAGAAAAAGACAAGTGAAGATGAAAAAGTGTTTTCAGTGCGCCATATGCTTCCGTCTCATCGTATTTCATAGAGTCCATCCGGAATTGTCTGTGTGTAAACTATATAAAATTGCTCAAAGGAAAAAGGAGTAGGTTCAGTGAAGGAAGTGCCATAGATCGGCAGGAGAAAGACAAGCAATATTTCTTATCATACGATATCATCTCAATTCCAATTCTGCCAAGATGGACGATATCTAAAGAGTCAAATTCATAGAGTACTCGAACAATAAATCTTTGGCAGACTGCTCAACTTTCTCCGAAACAAAGTAAAAGGGAATGCGGAGGAGAAAGCAGCCATTCGTATTGATTCTATTCTGCTCCAGTTCTCGAAACTCCTCAATTTCCACGATACAATTGTGTACAAGGAATACAACGGAAACTTGGTCATTTTTACAAAAGTCATTCGAGAATGTAAAAACTAAACAAAAAGGAGAAAAAGGAGGATATCAAAGATGGTAAAACAAGTATAAAGAAACCTCATGTAAAATGCACAAGGTGTTTGTCTTGGTCTCGTCTTTGCTTTCTAAGTTCCTCCGCATCTTCGGTCGTTTTATTTGTCCAACTTGTAACATGTAGTCGGGAAGGAAAATAAAGTTTCAGGCCCCGTTCTGAACAGGAAGCAGTCATGTGGCAGATGAGGTTACCGACTCTTTCCTTTTAAAAAATCAACCGTGGATTTCAGGTTACACGTTGTTCAATGAAGGTACAAAACGGACAAAGAAGGGTCACAATTTCTTTCATTTGGCTTCACCTTCCATGATGCTTCGAAAACATTGGTATAGTGGATTTTTCGGTTACAAAAAATCCACCACCACCACATTGCGTTTTTATTTCAAGGGGATCCACGCTTGTTGGTCTCCCTTACTTCCTTTTCCTGTCTTGAAACAAAAAGGGTCCAGTCATGAACCAAAAAAATGGAACGTGCCCCACCAAACTTTTATTTTATTTTATGGTCAGCTGGATATCATTTCATGATCCTCTGTACATTCATTCAGTCCGAGAAAAATTCATGAGAGACTGTTCAAGACAAAACGCTTCCTTCTCAGAAAAAGTTGACATCAGCGACCTGGTGTATTTCTCAAGCTGTGTCCTGCAAACGTGTCTAGCCAAATGCCGCACCTTCAATATAGAGCTTATTTTTCCATATGTCCCGGAATTTCTGGTAAATGATCCCACTCCAGGCATATAACTTTTGCACCGGAGCGTAAACTGAATTCAAAACAAAAGTTTGGCACGAGGGCAGGCAGGACAAGGACAAGTTAAAAGTCGATTTAAATGAGTAGGTGAAGACTCCGTAACGGTGGCACTGGCACGCTCGCCTGCTTAGCTGATTCACTATCTCATCCTCTACGCCATATGAAAGGCTGTTCCATTCCGAAGCATAGTTGCCGAGTGAATGATTTTAATTTCTAGACTTAATCCCAGAAGGCAGGAAGTTTGGGAATTAATTGAGGGCACCAGGTGTGAGATCTCACTCCTTTCCAGCTATTGCCCCTTTTGAAAACAGGAGAAATCAACTCCAATTCCTGACGGACTTTCTCCTTCAATTGCTCCAAGAAAGCCCCCCTTTTCCTTCCAAATTACGCCTTTTGGAAGAGACTATTATTCCCAAGTGTCTTCTATCTACCCATTTATTCCATGTCCAATTGACCATGTAGTCAAGTCTACTGACATGGAATAAAATGAAGTCCATAGCGTCATATGCACTACAGATAGTTACGATGACGAAAGAGATTCAACTCTGTGTCCCTTCTATAACACACTCGGAAGTTTGTTCCCTTGAATGAATGTGATCTGGATTCAGCAGATGATGGGAACTAATGGCTCTTGAGCTATTACTGCCACCATCCTTGTGTCGACTTTGATGCCCAGATCCTGACTCTGATTGGAAGCGTGGAAGCACTGGTATAGCATCTGGTAGTTGACTTAAGTTGATAGAAACTTTTGTGAGTCAATTCGTGGCCTATTCAATCCAACACTTGTCACGCGTCCTTTTCGCCATGATCTTCCAAAATGATGAAAATAAAGTGCGTGCGGACCGGACATATGCGTCGCTGCGTATTAAACGTTTATATAATAATACAAAATCTGCAATCACATGAAATGCATGTGCGAAAAATAATAATGCCTTACACTCTCTACACTAATTGCACGCACGCTTGTAATGCAATAACAACTTAATCAGTTATTGAGGTTTTTTAAATTATTACTTTTCCAATTGGCCAAGCCAAACTTGGCTTGGAATTGAGGAAATTGAATTGTGCTCTTGGATTTCAATTTTTGGTTGTAATTTGGGTCAGTGTTTGACAATTTGTATTTTCTTATCCCTCCTCAAATCTGCACACAAATGGCTCTCTGTGGTTTTGTGGTACACTTTCGCCTAATGTCGTCTGACGAGTAATTACAGATAATCTCTGCCGCCGCTGTGGCAATGTTGTTGGATCCAAAACCTAAACCCGCAGCCATCTTTCCGAGTTTATACCCGGGCTATGGGCAATTCAATCTCATTTCCCAATTTCAATCTCCATGTCATCTCAATTATCTTACTCACTGAGCTTCTCAGTCTTCCACGACGCGCTTCCAGTGGGCACGGGCCCATACGAAAGCTTTCTCTCTCTGAAGAAAAAAAGAAAGTAAGGTAATCTCCCTCCATGTTAAATGGGAGACATTGTTTACATTATCTCGGATTCTGCTGGAATAAGTTTGTCTGCAAAACTGGAAAATAAGGAATGAGATTTCTTTTCTTGTGTATACATATGTGCCCCTTTTAAGGAAATTGGCCCAAGAAGTATAATTAAGATGAGACAAAAATATGTGGTCCCATTACTACACTTTTGTCATATCCCTAACCCCCTCCATTACTCACTCCGCTTCCCCGCCTTGTAGTAAAGTTCCCTTGTCTTATGTACTGGAAAATTTGGATAAACGTATGCTTTCCCAAACACTGATTTTCCAGCTACTTGCTCCACCCGGACAAACTCGTTCCACCCAGAAAAATGCAATGCAAGCGAGTTTTGTATTGCCAATTTTTAATCAAATATTTTTATGACTCTATAAAACATGTAATTTAGGAACATAGGATTTTGAGGAAAAAATTGTGGTTTAAATTGAATAAATTCCACTGTTTGTAATTGATGGTTACTTGTTCGCCTTCTAGCAAATTGTAGAAAATTGATGCAAAGCAGCTTCCGTTTTGAGTGCGCAGGCAGCATGCAGTGATTATGCTTGATATGTCATAATCATCATTTCCCATTTATTTCCACCATGAGGAACCTGACTGCCTTTGAGACAAAGTCATCAGAGCGAACAAAGAAACTTGACAATTTTGAGACAAAGAAGAGAACAAACGACTTTTCTCCATTTATGCTTAATTGTTCGTAAAACAACAGAGGAATGAGAACTTGTACGTCTTGATGCAACAACGCTTCCTCTCTCTCCGGGTTCCCTGTTCAAAATCTAAAGCTTAATGATAATGAGTGCCAAAATTTGGCGTCTTCAAGCCTTAATGAGGATGACGGTAGGAGTGGTTGTGGTGTGTCGTTCCAGCTAAAGGAACTGGATAAGGTTGGATGGCATCATGACTAAAACAGACTCCAGAGCCCAGAATAATCCCCCCCGTCTTAAGATTGCCGAAGTAAACATTCGGATTTATATTTGGAAATCTTGACTTTAGGAAGGTGATGAGAATCCAAGATTTGGTTCTGTTTCCCGTCAGGCAGAGATCTCCATTTTTGATTCCCTTTTTGTCTTTGTCAGTTCCGCTGGATGGATTATGACAAAAGAAAATGACTGGGAAAAGGGTTACGGCAAAATGGAGTCAGTAATGGGATGGCAGTGTTAGATTTGAAGAACGAAATTTCCAGTTTCCGGTCCTTAACAATAAAGTCGGCTGTGTGTTATGGTAAAAATAAAACGCGTGGAAGTTTATGTAGTAGCCGATAATAGACAAACAACAACGTATCATTATTCCAAACGAGTTCTCAAAGTCATCGTAATAATGCTAACCTCCTGAACAAAGATCTTAACCGACAAATTCTATTGTTGTCAAATGGCCGTTAGCCTTATGAGAATGCAGCCTTCCAAAATCATTCCCAAGGAATTCTTGTTTGGCAGATAATACTTCAATTATACATCCTTGTAAAATACATTCAGCGTATTATTTGTATTCAGCATCGATATTTCCAACGACTATGACACACGGACAGAGTGACAGCTCAACCATAGTGTGGGGTTGGATTTTTCGACCAAACTCTGTAAGACTTCATTCAGAAAGATTGAAACTTCTTTCTGGTTTCCGTTTTGTTCCACTTGACTGCTCAGACGTTCACATGGACGAGCAGAGAGTAACAACGTGGCACAGAGGGTATGTGCTTCAAAATCATGAATTTTCAGGTCTTCCCTTCCAGAACCAAATGTGCTTGTTAGAAACATAAAAAGCGTAAATGATATGGGTTCCACACACCTTTTCAAAAAAGATCAGAAGGTAGACAGAGGAATTGATTTGACGCGTGGAATCAACTTTCGGGGTTGGATTCAACAGTATACGATTACTAAGCTAGTCGTAATAGCTCAGTCCTCAACTAACAGAAAAATCACACGCACGCACTAAACAAAAGGATTTGAGATAATTTTTCGTTTGAAGCTTTACAATGTCTCGACGTTCCAGCATTTTAGTGGATTTCACACATGCTAAACCTTCACGCCACACGCGCTTTTAGGATTTCCATGTGAAGCATGATAGGATTGAAAAAGTGCCAGAAAGTTTTCCTCTCCGTGATTATTACACAATCATCGTTTCCCCTTCCTGGAAACTCCTTTCCAAAAATTGAAACCATACAATAAAATTTAAGGTTCCTAATTTTTCTAAGTGGGTTAGAGTAATAACAGGAACAAATCAGGATAAAGTGAGTCAAAGGATTTGGGCTTAAAGCCGTTCCGGTGCGCGATGCGGCTGCCAAATTCACATGCTCCTTCTCTACTTTTCTCTACTTTGTTCGCATCATGAAGTTTAATGGTGGATTTGGCTGGAGGTGAAAGTTAGGAAAGTGAAAGCTTATATACGTAACGAATTGTAAAAAGCACACACACACACATGTGTATGAAGTGATTAGAAAAAAATTTCACTTGAGAAACAATATCGAATCATATTTTTCTGGCACATTCGGTGTGACCAATGGAAAAAAGAAAAAAAAGTCAAAGTGAGTCATGGTGTAAGGTGTCTATAAGGTTAGGCTTTGGAATTGGAGCACACATATGGAATTCTTGAGAATGCAATTATAAAAGATTTATGGCTTGGGTTAGAATCGAATGTTATTGTCGAAGATGAAGATGTGAAGAGGGAGAAAGAGAAAGTAAGAGTGCGAGGAGAAAGTCTGGTGAATTTTCTTTCGGTTTTCCTCCTAGGATAGGAAATATGTCCATGGTAACTACCTTCTAAGGTGGTACTTTCTCCTCCTTGACTTTCTATCCTACCACCGAAGAAGAGAAAGTATCAAGATGTCTATGTACGTGATTCTGACTCCGATCCACGTTTGATTGAGAAAAGACGGGAAGAAGAGTGTGAAAGGAAGAAAATAGCAAGGAGGAATAGGGAGAATGTGCTAGTGCCATTGCCAGTGCTTTAGCTTATACCTAGTCGCTCCTTTCGTGATCCGAATACCTCACACACTTAGTCACTACTCACGTACTTGTAACTTTCTCCTACGGTTTTTCTACTTTTTATATTTGGCTCGTTCCATACCTATGGGAGAAAGGGGAGAAAGCGGGGGTGAAAATGATTTCACAGACTTACACCACCACCAAGGACAATTTCGAAACGATTTCATTTCCCAGGACTATGGCATCATCCACAGTGCCAAATGTTTGACGAAGGTTTTCATCCACCGTTCCTCTTCCGGTGATGAAGGGAACAATTGAAAGACCCACGCCTCTTTTTCAACTTCCTGCTTCCTCACTCAACTGTTTGTTTCGATTTGTCGAAAGGCTGGCCAGAATTTTAATAAAATTGAAAGCCCGTAGGAGAATAAATGAAGTGAACCGATTTATTCTTTCCTTTAATAAATTTCAGAGGCGCCTAGGTGGGTAAATTGGAGGATGTTATCTTGAGATCAGGAAAGCATGAAAACAGACTGGGGAAAAGGCACTGGCGGAAGGAACTAGGAGGGAAAGATACGATATGGTTCTTCGTGTTTTTTCTTTTCACGCCTTATGGGAATCAAATGGTTCTCCAGGCTTCATGTTCCGAATAGGATAGCAGCAGTAGCTAGTCGAAGTTCTTCGTTTTCAAAGTATACACAGGAGTAGGGAAGAGACGCACAGGCCCTATAAATTGAAATAAATTGTTTCTTCCTGTAATCATTGGGGATGCATTTTGAAAACAAAACTGTTGTTTAGGAACCATTTATTGGATTCATTTTCACCATTACGTTGCACATAGACCACTGCTCCCCTATTAGTTTTGGCCGTACCGGAGAACTTCCGAGATGAAATTGGAAAGATACCCGAAAGTCGGTGAAGTATCCCCGTCCGAAATGAATTTCTAAGCATGTTGTGCACTTATAGTCCGTGTGCATGTCTTAAATGTATTGCCAAGGTACGTGTTATATAAACCTAGCTCCACTACTACAGCCACACCCACAACCACTAAAATGATTAACTTTTACCAGCGGCCTTTTGCAAACTTTCCACTCATAAGGTGTAAAGTCCCATCCTGATAATTCTTTGAGCAGTTTTAAATTGCGTACATTATGTAGCGCGCCTGCATTACTTTATGGAACAAAAGTTTTTTTTTTGCTTTTGCAAAAAAAAAGTTGTAAGACAAACCCGAAGACATTGTTTACTTTTCCTGTGTGAGAATTTTGGCTTGACTTTCACCACTTTCCCCCCATTTTCTCAACTGCTTTCTATGGCTCTGGCCATGCTTCTTCCTGACAGCAACTAACTCGCAGTTGCTCCTAGTTTTTGTGAAAAGAAGGCTTTTTGCACCTAAAAGATTTTTCAGCTATATAGTTCAACTTGGCCAGCGCAGCCTAGAAATAGACAGGAAGTGAGAAAGTCAATTAATTTGTCACGCATTAACCACTAACTATTTAGCCTCCTCGCCGTAGGAATTAATCGTGACTGATGCGTTCGATTAAAGTAAGCATTCCAGGAATCGGGGAAAGTTTGTCTAAGCCTTTGCGAAAACCAAAAGACACACACTAGAGAAGTGATTTGACTTAAGTGCAGGATTTGGGTTTCCCTTATGTAAATCCATTCAGGCTCAAGCTCACATAGCGGAAATGCAATTCGCAATTTTTGATTCACCGTGGTTTTTCTACCAAGTAGCCTGCTTCTTAAACTGGGAATATGTCAGTGGACTCTTGTACGATGACAATGCTTCTATACTTCTATGAAAACATGGAAATGTAAACACATTTGGAAGGCGTTCTGAAACTCCATTTTCCTGTAAAATTGGTTTAGGGATGGAAGGGGAAAAGCCTTTCTTCCATCTTCTACCGTCGCCGTATTTGACTTGACTGACACATTTCGTAAGCTTTTTAAATTCTTCTGGGGCTCTTTTACTTTCTCCAAGTGAAATATCTGCGAAGGAGACAAGGAGACAAGTAGGTCCTGCATGGCCTTTTCCACATATGAAAGCGGAAACTCGACTTCCATTCTGGAACGGCGACGTCGACGTTCGATCAAGGGACTTGAGTTTATAAGAAGTCAACATTTGCATTACATTTTTATATTGCACAATAAAATATTGGGCATGTGACACTTTTCCTCTGTCGCCTCGTGGTGATGGCTCTGTCGCAGAATCAAAAAAGAAATTGACAAAAATCAATACTTTCATTTGGTCAAACCATTTTTCATCTTAACGGAAACTTGGGAAAAAATGCGACAGCCAGGGGGATAAAAAAGCCCAGTTGACCACCCACCTCCCTCGCCTCCATTCTAAGAGTTTTTTCACTATTTTTCTTCAAATGTGTTTAGATGTCCTTTGACTCGTCGAACTTTCACTGGGATCATGCAAACGGCCCATCTTTCTTTCCCCATAAGTTCCTCAACGTTCCCTAGCCACCGGGACTTGTTTCGAAGATCACTTTATGGTTGGAGGACACGCCGAGTGCCGCAAGAGTTTTCAGCTTTAGAGAGAAAGGGATCAAGTTGGGTATCAAATCTTGATGGATGAAATGGACGATTTAGCTGGACAGGGTATTACAGGGGCTTGACCAAGACAAAAGCCGTGGGTGGTGGTTTAGTGCAACTAAAAGGCTTCCACCTGCGACGAGCTGATGCTTTCCTCAGTCCTTCCTATCCAATTCCCCAGGTGAAGCTGCCTTTGCATTATTGAAATGCAATAGGCTCTACAATGTTATGACGCCTGGACATATGTAAATCTGATTAATGAAAAGAAAGCAGGCTCTCACAACGGGGGATTTAGAAGAGGGAATTAAGGCGCAAAAGGAAACGGTTTACCACACCTTACTTCGTCTTGTTTGGATTCATTGTGTACCTTAGGAAATCCAATTTAACGTCAGCTTATAATACCAATATCTATCCAAACTAACTGGTACGTATCGTAATCGTAGACTAATATTTGGCATAAACATTTTGCACAATAATAACCTCAAATTGAAAATGATGGATGGAAAAACGAGGTTTGAAAGCAAACTAGATCAAGCCCCTTTTCACTAAAGTTCAAAAGATTTTTATTGCATTAGAAAAATTAGATTACGGATTATACGAAGAACTTTACCCTACTCCAAACAGTTTCATTGTTTAGTTGTGTTCTACCAGACGCAGTTTGCATGAAAATCCGTCATTATGACAGAGCCCCATGAGCAATATTAGATTTGTACGACCGACAAAGCAAATGTTTGTTGGTGGTGCCACACAGTTCGTGGTTGGATTGATTTAGGCAGCTCATAAACAGGAGAGAACGAAATGACTCCTCTGAAAAGTCCAAAATTTATTGCTCCTGGGGTTGAGGAATGACGGAGAAAGTTTATTTCATTAAGATCCAATGAGGGAAAGTCCCCCAACCACTCAACAGTCTTTGACACGGCACGCCATGCCTTTATTGTCAATGGAAGGAAAGTACCCACTTCCTACACAATCATCAAAAACGGAAATTGAGATCCGGATTTTTTCTATTTATTAACAATAGGGCCGGAGAGAGCCTTCGAGCTAATCCTCCATTTATCATTAATATTTTCATCGCTCCTGCACAACCGGGAGGGTTCTCTATTCATCCCCTGCATCCGACATCTCCATTGTTCGCCTTTTCAAATACGTCCTGGAAAGGGTGAAAGATGCCTCTAGATTCAAACGGTGACGCTGAATCGGATCCTGATTAGAAATTACTGAAAATGAGAGGGCGACGGATTATTTTTCCAAAAATGAGTTTAATTGACAGGATTGGGAAAAGAGCAGACGTTCAATCTGAGTTTTATTGTCAATTTCTGCAAATCTGGACATTGCACTGACAGAGCCAGAGTAGAAATAAGGTTCTGAATTTGATTTGAGATCTGGACTCCAGTTTAAGCTTCTGTTTATTAACCGCAGCGGAAGGTTATAGCTTCCTCTTCAGCAAGAATAGAAATGAGGACAATGTGAAAACATTTAATTGAAAGTTGAACTTGATACGATCCAAAACCAAGTTTTCTGTACAGTGGAACTCCAGAAGTTTTTACAAGAAATCTTGACTTAATTAAATTCTGGAGAAAGGATTCCTAAACTTTTTGAATAAAAGTGGAGATGCCTGAAAGGTATTCTAGTATGTTTTGTGTCGATCCCAAAAATAATTACACAGTGGAATCTCAAATTGGATTCACCAAAGGGGAACCACAGATAATATATTTTCCCTTCAAACCTTTAGGCTATTGATTTTAATTAAGGGAATGACCAATCACAGGCCCTTTGGTTAAACCCACTAAAATAAAGTAATCTGAAGTGACAAATGATTTAATTAGATTCAGGCGAGAGTTTATCACGACAGTTAGCATTGAAAATGTAAACTTAAGCTATAGGGTAGTCTAATACACAACGGAAACTCGAGAAAGTATTTAATTACTTGAAGTTAAGAGTCAGGAACTCCAAGGATGGAGTCAACACTTTAACTTTCAAGAGACGGCAGAATGTCGTATATTTATCCTGGAGCAATAACTTGCATCTTCTCGGGAGGAAAATGAACGCTGCTTAGATGATGATGATGATGGGGAGAAAGCAAAGGGATTCGATTCCTGTTCCGTTTCCGCCTGTAATGAACCAAGCGGGGAGAAAGTCGGTGGTCCCACTTTTCCATAATAGAGAAGATAACTGAACTTCTGAACTCATTAATTTTTGGGAATTATCAAACCCTTAGCCCCTTATCAGAGTCTAATGACCAAATGACTTGCCGTACACTGTGTGTGCAGTGTGTTAGGGCCTCTGCAGATTATTTGATTGAAATTTTATGATCAGATTTTTCCCAAACTCATCATCTTGATCATTGAACTGGGTGGAAAAAGAATTCATTATTTTTCACTCAGGACCTAGTCATTAGGACCTTTGGAGAATTGTTAGTTTTGGAAATGATGATAGACCACTATGCAAATATAATTGACTTTTCCCTGTAACAGGAGTAACCTGAATTTTCTCTCATTAAGGAAGCTCCCTAGTGTGCGTAATGGGCATTTCACGTATAAGTCAATGGGTGTCATTTGCGAATATCGTCATAAGACCCCCATTCATCTTCTCTCCTTTCAAAGGATCCTGCCTATCAATTTTCAACTAAAACATTATTAGAAGAAAAGAGAAAGTAGAAATGAGAATGAAAAGACACTTTTCGGAAGATTATTGATTGAGTCATCATGGGCTTCTGCAAAGGCCCTTATTTTCCCTTTTTCCAAGCTCACGATGTCCCCATTATTGGAAAAGTGCAATCTAATGGCGTTTTAATGTGAACAAAATGGAAAAGCCGTGTCATAATTTTATGCCTATAGAAAAAATTTGGGGGGTTTGTTTGATGCAACGTCTTTTCTTGTATGCAGGAGCTTCTTCAATCTATTTCGACACTTTCTTTGGTTTTTAACAAAGACGTTTCATGCCCTCAGTGATGGATTATTTTATTCCATTGTTATTTCGGTTTCATTTTGTCATTTTTACTCGTGATCTAATACAAACTAATGCGTGATTTAAACCATAATTTAGTCGTGAGTGAACAAGGAAAATACTATGGAAAGAATTTAGCATCTGAACTGTGTTAAATATGGATTATCCCTACTGCTATAATAAACGCTAGGGGAGTACTTTGTGACAGATTGTACAAAATCAAATTATAAAATGCAAAGGACTCTATTAATTTTAAATAAAAGCTCACAGAAGCAGAAGGAATTTATTCTTATTCCACTCATTTTTTAAATCTTTATGACTTTCGACTTCTAATTTTATTGAGTACAGGCCTGGAATTTTAGTTGTGAACGCTTAACTCTATTGTATTTTGGAATATAAAATGATGGCGACTTTAAAAAAAATTTAACTTACACCTCCTTTGCTGTATTTGACCGACTTCAAACTTATTTCAAATATATAAAATTCAAGTTCGAATTAGTTTTTGGTTTAACACTTAACGGACATGCTGGACTCATAAACTTCAATAATAACCACGCACCTTGCCTTTTGCCATTTTATTGTTTGCATAGTATCTGAGACATATATTTGGAATATATATTAATCCAAAGAAAGTCACATCTGCCAGAAGCAAATTCACTAATGACAATTCCTTCTCCCTAAGGGGAAAACTTTTGTTCATCTTTCTTTGGAATTGAAAATGAAAATTGCTGGGACTTCCTTTGTCAGCAGCAACACCGGAATGTCGTCAGCTTGTATTATTGTAGCCGTTGAATTGCCATTCCTTTTCATATTCCTGCGAATAAAATGACTCCCGGCAGAAGAAGCAATCAATCGATTTACTTTATTGAAGGAACTGTACACTAAACAGAAAGAGAAAGTATAACAACGAATCTGATATTAAATTAAAGGCACCAAAATTCATGTCAATATTTCACGTTCAGGTGAACTGATTAAAGTAATTTCTCAAAGTCAACAGTAACTGTGTATCCCAGATACAGAGTTACTTTGAACAGAGCCAGGCAGGAGAAATGTTAGCAAAATAATGTTCATTTATACTTCTGTTAGGATAACAAATGGAATCATCATCATCAAGAACTTTTAACAGAAATGTTATTGTACGGCTGAGATTGATGTGCTGTATAAAGGGGAAGAACGGGTTGTATCAAGATCATGAAAATGTAAGGAAACATCAGATTCCTGAGTAAAAGATTCGAATGGAGTTAAACCAAACACATCAAAAGGGGTTTTCAGATTAATGAGAATCGGGGAAAGAGCCTAATAGAAAGTTCCGAAGGAGAGTGTTGAAGGATCAATTCCGGCTATTCTAGCCAACCAGGAGGAGGAAAGTAGCAAAGACCAATTTAGAGTGGACGTATAAATTGATACTTTTTGTGGTACCGGAAGCTCCGAACGTGGTCTATGGGTTGATCCCTTTCCTTTTACATAATGCTTTGATACGAAACAGAGAGGAAGGAATGAGATGAATTAGAATCCGTTTCTCATTGAGAGCTTTATGTTGTTCTTGACGAGGCACTTCTCCAAAGTGGCTTTCACCAATATAATCCTATACCTCGGTGAAATCAAGTCCGGCTTGCCTTTGTCGGCATTGCTCAGCCGACTATGCTTTTCTGAACTCTACAGAATCCGTATCGAGTTCGAGTTGACCATAATTTAATTAAGGCAATAAGATAAGGGTGCGGTTTCAAGAAAGTGACTAGCTTTGGCTTAACCTCTGCAGCAAAAATGTTAACTTTATGTGCTTCTTCTCCTCATCTTGTGTAAGTATAAGAAAACCGGTCTTGTGACATAAAACCCAAGGTCTCTCTGAAACCCAATGAAACCCAATTCCCTGGAATACGTATGGTCAGATTAATTGAAATGCAACTCAAGGCTTCTGTGAAACTTCTTGGATAATAGGAAAGTGTCTTTAGGTTTAACATGGATAATTTATTTAATGACAGGAAGAGAGAGTCGCGTTTTACGGGATATGGTGAAAGTGGCTTTCTCCATTTCTTAAGAAGCGGAAAAGAAACTCTACCAACTTTCTCGTCCGTTGTCGACCTATGAAAGCTGAAACCTAAAATTATCCACTTGGGTTGAGGTGTAACCACCCACTTAGCAAACGTATCCACGCGCCCACATGTCAACTCATGGTTACATGCGAACAACCTAATGCTTACTGCGCCTACGGTTGTAGAATCAGCCAAAAACGCACTTTGTTGTAAGCTGAAAATCTAATCCACCAATTTATCTACACTAGACATTATAGTAAACTGATTGGTTTAATAGTTCTCTCTGCTGGAGTCTATTATAAGTGTAGGGTTTAATTATAAACTGTATTGTTCCTAGATTAAGCGTATTCACTTCTGTTTCCCTAGATTTATTTTTGGTGCATGTCATGGGGACATAAGCATATTGAAAAACAGCTCATTTGATTTATTAGCTGCACGCTGCTTTCCCTTGAACAAGCGCCAGTGACGAAGTATCGGAAGCAGTCCCTTGCCAACAACAACGGAAGTTTCAAGCATATTCTAATCTACAGTAAAGCGTCTTCATGAGCAGAACCGTTCCCAGCAGTAGCCATTTGGGCTGGCAAATAATGCAGAATAATCCTCTCATCATCTCTCATGAGTATAGCCATTGATCCTCGGCAAATTAAATCAAAATTCGGAGAAACTTGATTTTCTCCCATCCAAAACTCCATCCTTGGCGTCATGTAAGAGGGGATCTGTTCAAATTAATTTTCAAAACAACCAGACAAAGTTTAATTGCTTTTGCAAAGGCAGTGAAACTTGTTCTTGAAATGTATTAACAAATCTACATCATAATAGGATTGTATAGGAACTGAATTCTAAGAACAAACGGTTTCGTTTGAATTCAAGTGTTCCTAGTATTTCGTGTAGTTAACTTTCATCTTGACTTGAATATTGGATCTCATTTTTGTTTTTGAAGAGCTGAACTCAAACAAAGAAATGATTCTGAGATTGATGAATTGAGTACACAAGGATCTTCTTTTGATCGTCAATTTTCATCAGCCGTCTTAAGATTACTCCCAGATGGATTTCATAAAGTCAATAGTCCCCCGCCTACCACAGAAGATTGAAGACATTTCTAGCCGCGGCGTGTGGCTCCAATGGTTCTGGCACTATGTGCTATGGCCACAGTTGCTGTCCATTTCCATGGACTATTGACTTTCTCTTCCAGGGGCGCAGTAAATGCAACCCATTTTCGTTTGTGGATTCTTCGGAGGACTCCATCTTAGGCGAAAATACTTGACACGGAATACAGTATAAACAAAGTCGAAAGGAGAAAGTGCGGATATTTTGGTGAAATTTCGTTAGCCACATGGGAGTAGCTGACGAGCTCCAGTGTTTGCCTTGGTGGTGGTAGTGAAAATAAATAGGAATCTGAGAGCATCGGAGTAACGGGAGAAAATACACAATTCCAAACTTTAAGACGTCTCCACTGTTTCTGGTGGTTGAAATCGATGGAGATACCCCATTTGGTTGTGTAATTCAATCCTGAAGGCGACAGAATAGGGGTGTTCTGACTTTACTATGGCGTTCATTTTCCACTCCTTTTTAAGACCAGTTTTCATCCAAGAATGGTTCCAATTTAGAATATCTAGAAATAAGAAACTTATGTGGAGGCTAAAGTTAGGACCCGATGATGTAAATGAATGAGAGACATTTATTGAACTTTTAGGCATAGGAGTTGTACAAAGTGTGTTAACCCTTGCGGTAGTTTCCAACCCTAATGAGACATTATAGCCAATTAATGAGGATAAATGATAGCTTCCGTTTGATCTTGACCCTTTTTAGTCTTTAATATCAAAGTAGTCTTGGTGTTCCCCTTTCGTATATTTTCGTTCTCCCAAAATACGAACCAACTTCGACACCGTTTGTATCGTTGTTAAAACCTCGCCGCTCTCCTTTGAATCCACAAAACATTTCACGATTTCCGTACTTGATGATTTTTCAATAACCTCCGTGTACATTTCCGTGTCAACAGGCCCTGGGGCATAGCTCAAAGTCGAAATGGAAGGATCTTCGACAGCAATGTTTCGGATAAAAGCGTCTCTGGCCGCTTTCCCAATACAGTACAAGCTCATCGTTTTGAATGCCGTGAGTCCAGCCAAGGATGAAATTTGAACGATATTCCGTTCTTTTTCCGAGTTGTTGAACACCTTGCAAAATTGTGACGTAAGGAGAATCATGGAAAAGAGGTTTACTTCAAAGTAGTTTTGGAGTTCTGACAAATTCTCCAATTCAATGGCATTCTTGGTGGCGTTTCCCAGTGAGCCGGCGTTGTGAACCAAAATGGAGAGTTGGAAATCTTCTGCCTTGGTTCCAGCTTCGCTGAGTCCAGAGTTGATCAGGCTGAATAACTCGGCGCTTTCAGCCTTCGCCAAATCCACTGAAGACAGAATTACTTGGACACCAGAAGGTGTCGATGATAGGATTTCTGCCTTTGTAGTTTCCAGACCCTCGGTAGAACGGCTTAGAAGTAGAAGAACGGATCCTTGACCCACTTTCTTTGCAAATTCGACTGCAATAGTCCTGCCGATTCCGCGAGATGCACCAGTGATGATGCAAAATGTACGTTGATTCCAAAACTCCATGTTTAAATCCAAGGATTTGATCACCAAGATGATAAGGCTTTCTATGTCCTGTCCTTTAGCTATCCAACAGTCGACTGATTCAATGTATAGCCATGCCCTGAGTTGTTTGAACTTGAAGTTGTTTTTCTGGTTCGATTGTGCAGTTGACCTTGAGGTCTCCAGGATAATCCTGTATATACTGAGACTCTGAATACCCATGAATGGCCATAGAATTTGAGAAGCAGATGCGCGTTCATACCTATTAACCTTTTCATCCAATACAGAATATACAGAATATACAGAATATGGACCCGAAAGCATTTTGATGAAAGAGATTATATGTCGAAGAGGGCATAGGTTCCCACTAGACGTTAATGATCGAATCCCGCTGTGAAATACCCTGTATCCTGTCGTCCATTCCTCATTAAATATTTCCTGTGTGTGATGTTTTGTGCTAAAAGTGAATTTGGGCGATTTTGTTTCATTTTGCGGTAAATAGACTCGGATGGGCCAGATTGTAGGCCGACATGCCATTTTACCAGGATTTATACATTTTCCACACGAGAGAGAAAGGTGAGGTAGAGGAGAGCTGTTAGGGCAACATTTTGCCAGGTGAAATACGTGCAGAACGACAATAATAATATAGAAGGAACAGGAGCATAATACTTACACTTGAGGATTTCCAACTTTCTGCTTCTGGCTGCGTTGATGTCGTACATCTTTTGGCACTCATGCTGTGCAACTGGGTAGAGCACATGGTAGTCAGCATTATGTCAAGACAGTGGTACTTTCACATGGCATCATAACATATGTCCCGCATTACGACCAATGCACGTGCTGAATGCAGGAGTGGTGCTTTGATTAGGATAGGCTCCTTGAAAGGACTCTACTAAAACTGCCTTTCCCCAAGTGGTTTTGGAGAAAGCGTAGAAAGGTATAAATTGATTGTGTTCATTCCTTTCCTCTCGCTACTCGTCAGCGACCATTCCATGTTCCCATCCATATGCATGAGACGTGGATTTTAAAATTAATGTCTCCAAATGAACTGTGATAACATTCAGACGATAATTTCTCCGCCAAACAATGTGTCGTGCGTAATATATTTGACTGAAACACGCACGGGCATTGACCGACGACGCTAGAAACAGTTTGCTATAGTAGACGGCGCTGTTCGCAAAATGGGGGTGGGTGTATTGAAATAACAGACACTTGTCGTAGACGGCGACATCCCAAATTCCTTTCAAAATAATAAATTAGGCGCCTACTTTTTAAAAGTCTGGATGCATATCGTGAGTTCTCTTTTTCGCAACTTTGTATTCACTCTTTCCCTATAGTTGCTATTAAAATGCTAAAATCCTGCTCCTAAAAGTCTATGAATAGTAAGTAAGTGACTTGCATAGCCCACCACAAGTACCATTAAAGGGGCAATAGAGAGTAGCATGCGGATTTTCAGCTTCCCATCCAAGTAGAACATGATGACTCTAGTTTTCTGCAGTGTATCCAAAACCTCGACTAAATAATTGACCATTCTGGTCATTGCTCCCAGCCTACCTCTCTGTTGTTAGCCATTTTGAAATGAAAACTGATACGACCACTCAGTATTTACGCTTTACCGTCTTACCGTCTTACCCAAAATGTTCAGGCAATTCTGCAATTCCGCGGAACTTGAATTTAGGCATATTAAATTGAGTTGATTTAATAGGCGAGCGTTAAAAATTACTTGTGCTGT
Source organism: Pseudachorutes palmiensis (assembly GCA_009869845.1). Taxonomy (NCBI): domain Eukaryota; kingdom Metazoa; phylum Arthropoda; class Collembola; order Poduromorpha; family Neanuridae; genus Pseudachorutes; species Pseudachorutes palmiensis. Next base: position 41,632 of record VNWY01000274.1, read on the forward strand.
GAATGTATGCCAGAACTTACACTTCAATCTACTAGACCACTCTTCCAGATTCCTTTTGCATAAAATGAGAAGCAATTTGCATAAGATGAACTCCGCTATGGAGGAAGTTCATTGAAAGTTGATGAAGCAAAGGGAAATTAGACCCGACTTTCACCGAATATATTTTCCTTCTTGTTGATTTGATATTAATCTTGGAGTCGTTCGTTTAGCTCAAATATTCTCAAATATTCGGCTAGAAAGTGATGAATGATGGAGGGGAGCTTATTTCGTACAGATGATGCACACACACACATATTCGAAAAGTAGTATAGTGAAAGTACTGCTGCCGGATTTCCAGCTTCCACTTGGGCAACTTTCTACCAGTAATCATACTTGAAGAGAACAAATCATCATCCTTTCTCTCTTGGCTTTATGATTACTATACTACAGAGTTAGTTAATGTAAGGCCGACACCACTCCCAGAGACAATTAACACCGCTGCTTCTCTATACAAAACTAACTTTCCCCTCTGGTTTTCTATGGTTTACAAGTCATTCCAAGAAGATGGTGTATTAATTATTCCTTTGAGTCTGCCTCCCTTATGAAGTACCAGTCTAAATGTAAAATTAGAAAGTTCTTCTCCCGTTGGTTTTCATGGTTTTGTGATTCAAATGGTTGGGTTGGTGAGTATCATCCTAATTAATTGGGACTCAAATGAATAGGAGGACGCGCACAATTATTCTATAGAACAGTCAAAACGTGACTACGCTCCGCTTTCGTCAGCTTTCACTTTCACACTTTTAATTGCCCCCAATTCCTTAGGAATCAACAGCGGTACTAATACTGAGGTTGTCACTTTTTCCGGGAAATTCCATCCCCGAAAGGGAATACCGCTTTTGAAATATTATAGCAGGGTCGCAAGAAGAAATTTCCCTGTCAGTCCTGTCGTCGCCTGGGATCGAGATTCTGATATAAAGTGAAGATGAAATATTAAAAGAGCCCAGAATCCTAATTTTATTTTTAATAAGTGAGCCTGTATTTGACACTTGAAGGCAGGCTCTCTCCCTTTGCTTTCTCCTTATCTTTTAGCAGTTCAGCTCCCTACACTTGTTCTTGTCACTTGTGGCCTCATTCCTTCCTTTTCGAGCCTTTTGTGTGTACCATTTAATCCTTTCTCTGAGGGCCTGGAAAGAACAGTGCTGTGTAAATATAAGCGAAGTTGAATAGAATTACGAAGGAACAAAAGGGCTCACTTTCTCGTCTTCAGAATAAGGCATGGTGACGGCATTTGTTGGATGATTAAACGAACTCGATCCTTTTACTCTGGAGATTATTCATTTGGCAGTTATTACATAAAATGGAAACGAATGTTGGAACAAGAAAAAACTAATTTTACGGATGAATTCGATATATGTCTCACAAGCTGTTTTTCTCAATTCGTCAGAATAAGAAGTAACTGAGTAACTTAATGAAATAAAGTTGAAGTGTGTCTCTTCTGAATATTTATTAAAATGAGATGTGTTCGTATCTCTCTTGAATTATTTGTTATGAGAAAGTTTTCGCGTCTTCTCAACAAAAGTGTATGTGCGTTCTATTTATTTTTCAGAACGTTCCATCAGCTTATACTTTATTTCATCTGGCAGAAGTTTTCATTCATTGACTCTATGCGAAAGGAGGCTCAGGTTTTTAATATTATGAACAGGAGCCACGTGCTCCACTTTCACTCGTCTTTTGAAGAATTAGTTTCTCCCTGATATTATTCAATAGACGGGAAAGCCTGAGAAGCAAATGGGGCCAAGAAAGTCTCTCTTCTCCGCTCCGGTGAAAAATTGAGTCAAATGTATGCAAACGTAGGAAAAAAGAGTAAGAACATGCCTTCCCTTTCGTCGTCTTCATATTATTTGAATTCAAGTGACAAATCTTCCTCACATGACATAGCTCCGTTGCTACAAAGTTTAGCCAAAAAGCAGTTCCGGGCTGAGGCATATGCAAAAGTTAAAAGGAAGACACGTCTATTGTATACGAGGAGCTGAAAGTCTTCATCTGCTTAAGTACTGTAATCCCAAAGACATGCAAAATGAATTTCTCCATGAAAAAGTCTTCCGTTTTCAGTGCAAAAAGGAAATATTCATCATCTTTTACAAATTCAAGCATTTGCACACTGCTGGCTTCCGTTGTCATTTGGTAGTACTTCATTCAAAAGACTCTCGGGGAGAATCCGTTGCAGTGAAAAATTCCTCGGCACTTCAAAGCAGTGGTTATGTTTTATACTCTTGGAATTTCGATTTGCATTATTGATTGTGACTGGAACATTTGGATTTTTAAACTCCATTTTGCAACTCCTTTATAAAAATCATGCATAAAGTGTAAACACCCTCCTTGTGTGTAAATCCATAATAGTAGCCTTATTAATTAATCAGTTCCTTGCTTTCAAAATTTAAGCTTTCCATTTGTTGGATCAAAGGATTCCTCCCAGTTAATAATTCACTTCACTTTTTCCAGTCAGTTTTGACAGATGGATCGACAGGGAAAGCACCCCCATTTTCTCGAGCATTAGCTATAGTACATTCCGCTTCCTTATTCATTAGACTTGATCCTTATTTGAAAAGATGTGGATAAAGGAAGTGGAATTAAAATGCAAGGACACAAACTCCCCTCCCTGTAAGATGTTCAACCCGGATGCGGAGTGTAGCTAATCCTATAATGGGAAGTGTTAATGGCATCCCTTTGTATGTGTCTAATTATTGATGAGAACCATTAATAATAGACAGATCATGAGCCCACTTCAAAGGAAACTCACGTTTTTATCAGGCCAAGGCAGCGAGCTCATGAACGACAAAGCGGAAGCGCCAGAGAGTTCAGAGTTGAAGGAAGCCCATCAGAATTCATTCCTTTCTTGCACTCCCTGCATTCATTATGCATTAGAGGCAGATGAGTCTGTATTAAACAGGATCCAGTGTATAGCTGCTGAGGCTTAACTCATCACAAATGCTTATTCTGCCGTCGTCTTTTGTGAGTCAAAGTGAATGCTAAGGTAAAGTTCAGAAGGTTCCAGGGAAGAAAGTCTTGTCAACTAGGATGAAAGGAAAGATGAAGTAGAAAAGAGCTTTCTCCTTCATTCCACATTGCCTCTGGATGTTCGCTTCTTGGAATCCGCGTCAAAACTGAAATTTTACCTGTCTATGCATTAAGTCTGTCTGCCTCAAAATTAGGAATTCAGATGGATCTCTCTAAAGAAATTGCTTTTGTTTCAAAGGGTTTTGTGTGCGGTTTCCACACGCTCCAAGGCTTTTATTTAGAATTTTTGAAACAAATTCCATGGGCGAGGGAGCTTTGTTTAATTTAAACCAGCTTATCTCTATGATTGTAGTTAATTGCCCTCGTGAGGTCCATTGGACGTGTTTATTACACACCAACCACAACACTGTTGTTGTCCTTTGAGACACACAAGCACATATCTGGATATAGATTCAGCGTATATAATATTTATATTGCTTTTCACAACTTTTACCTTATCAATTGGTAAACTGCGTGTCAGAAGCGGAGAAGGGGAAACCCAAAAGAGTAGTAAATATTGCGTCGCTTTCTCCAGCTTTCACCCTTGACTGTCGCCATCCTTGAATCATATCCCTATAACTTGAAGCCTAACTTTTTAACAGTGTTAACGCTGGGTGAGAACTGAATCTTCCTTTTACCACAACGACAGGAGAGAGTCGATTTCAACTTTTTCGGGTCTCAAGGCAATTTATTTGATTTTAGGTTGTGTGTGTTTAATCAGATTAGGATCAGTTTACATAGTGTCCTTTTCTCCATGGCCCTTCTGTCTCTGTGTACATTTCAAAATCCACTTGAGCTAGAGACGATAGATGCATTCAGATAAGGTTTATGATCCATTTATACTCTAGTCTTCTAGGCCCTTTGGGGCTTGTCTAGGGCAAAAACTCAACATACACGATTGCTAGAAACGAACATGAGAGAACTTCACTTGTGATTCTGAAGATCGCAATTCTAGCCCTAATGAATGGACAAAAATGAAAGAAAAGATCCTATTTCAAATAAGAAAAATAAAAAGTTCTGCCTCAAACAACAAGGGAAAAGACAGCTATTACTTGAGACCAGAAATATATTTTTCAAAGTATAAAATTGAGATTGTTACCATGTTTGCAACGTATATAATTATAGTCTGGAAAAGGAAAAAGCCGCAGGTTTCTTAAATATTGATTTATACTTTCTCCCGTGACAGTTTTTGCATATAGTCATTCTTAATAAGAAACAAAAGAAGATTTTATCCAAGCCGACATGAGGTTATTAAAATTGATACTTGAAAAGAAAGTTCAGCCTTCTTCTCTTCCCATTTCGTTATCAATTTTGTATGTTATAAAAGGAGTGCATTACTTTCCCTGTCCCTGTGGCAAAAATATCTTCTTCAAACTGAATCCAAAGGAACGTGGATAATGGGAAACTGAGATTGGATTGCACAATCTTCAATTTCCATTGTTGAAGGGTATTTCACAATAGATTATTATCCTTTGGCGAGTACGTAAATCGATACACTTGGGGTTGCAATGGATCATCTATCAAACTTGTTTTTGCAATATTCCAAGTTTTCTATTAAGGAAAGCTTGAATGAGAAAGCATGGCTTTCTTTACTTTCCCCAGAGCAGTGAAGTACAAGATGAAAGGGATTGGAATAACAATGCAGATATTCGCCAACGGCAGAAAATCTACCTTTTTCCAATGCATTTCGATAAAGAACCAATTCCTATTCCTTCAGATATCCAAAAAGACTATTGCCTAACCTTGCATTTCCAGACGTCTTTTTTCATAGTAAAGTAGTGAACCATCGTGTAATCCTACTTTATTCTATTTACGAGAAGCAGTTACTGTCATTTCCGACGTGGTGAGTGGCATACCGCCGCTCCGCCGCGCCCCATACGACGGGCTGCATAAATAATGCAGATGTGATCACAAAGTTAAACTAAAGTAGTTTATCCTGTGTCTCTGTCGTCAGTACAAAATGGTCGTGGCAGTAATTTATGAGTAGGAGCAGTTCAAATTCCCATTAGAGGACCGTTTGACTTTAAACTTTTCATAATTAATTACTATAACGGAAGCGTTTCAAATTATCACCAAGCCAAAAGTCATCCTGACAGCTAGCTCGAACTGACGCTGTCGCAGCAGCCATAAGTGTGCTCCTCCTAAATATGTACTTTAACTGCAAGTTTATTAAGGTTAGGGGAACAGTTATTTGCTGAGCAATTGAGAACATCCTTATGGCCATGGAAAAATGTCTTTTAGGAATATTAATGTGGCTGTTGAATCCGACTCATTGAGCCCCCAAATGGAAATCCAGCGGCTGAATGGCCTATTCCATTAGTTGAAGGAGAAGGCGAAATGCCCTAGCATTACCTCTAGAAGGGCATTAGCCTAGAAAGTTCTGGATCAGATGAATCGATATTACGGAGATCGAATTTTTCACGTCTTGAAGAAACGATGGGATTCGTAAATATATACAATGAACTGAGAAAAGACAATGAGTTCAAATTACAGATCCAACTCTCGAGTAATTAATCTCTCTCTGAAATGTTTTTGGCAAAGTTTGCTACAAATATTAAAACGATGGGTGCTAATGGAGTAACCTTTTGTTCTCTCAGATTAGCAAGGAGCTAAGCTTATGTTTAATGCAACAGCGCTCGTATCTAAAAACTTTTTTTGCTTGTCTTTCTATATAGATGCTTATGGAATGCTTTTTTGCGAAACCACTTTGGTCCATGGAACTGCGGAGACAGAGTGAAAGTTTGATATGTAACTCTGTTTACGTTGTTTGGGAGTATGCTGTCGCTGAGTGCAAAAAAGAATTCAAGACCACTGTCTCCCTGTAGTTTTCGTTGTGGTGAAAGTGGTACAGTTTTCATCAACTAGGCCAAAAAAGTAAGACGAAACTGTAAGCGAGTGAGTGGAGAAAGAAAGAATTGGCATTGCAAATAGAGACACGACTCGAGTTATGGTCCTAATGTTTAGAATTCAGAGAGCTAGCGTTGGATCCTATATGCTTCCTTGCACTTTTCCCTCTAGAAATCCTTCTCCCAATGTATATGGCGAGAACACAAATTTCTCTGGAGAATTAACTTTGTCTTCCCCCGTTCCCTCCCTATGTGAACTGAATTTAATGACAGTGACATTTTCAGTAGTGGTACTGGTGGTGGTAAAGGACTTTCCTGTGCTAGAAATTTGGAAGGAAAAGTCTACCACCCGACCACTTTCACCAGGAAGATTCCCAAAAGTCAAGGAAAGATGGAAGTGACTGTGGAGAACCGACTAACAATGTCGTTATATTTAACCCACAGCCGCAGAATTCCATTTCAGAATTTTCAGTTGACGAAAGAAAGGAGCGTTGGATAAAGGAGAGAAAGATGACTGGCCCAGGGCCAAAGTCAAACCGCAGAAAAATCTTTCCAGCAGGTAGAGTTATTGTCATCCAGCACTAAAATTACTTTCTCTTGTCATCGGAAAAGTGCTTCTGTCGTCCTACCAAAGCGTTTCACTGGGTCAACCGCACAAGGAGTCCATTCGACCTTACTAAATTTTGCGGACTAGCGCTAAATCCTGCAAAATGGATTGAGCAATTTATCTGGCCGCGATGCTCACACGTCACCGAAGGATGGAGCTATAGATAACCAAACCCGTCCCCTTTTAATTAACGACCCGTATCCATATCCATTTATCGACTTGACTTTCCGACTGTTGGCTTTTCGTACAGATCAATTTTCTTAATTTGGTTCACGCTGTACTGCCCGTGTAGTATGGAATGCTTTTTATAGCGAACATGATTTGGCCCGGAATAGTTTTCTTGGGCCAAATGCCACTATACCACCGCATCGTATAATTTTCAGAGTTCCAAGGGGCGGAGGGATAAGACAAGTTATAACAATTTCCTTAGCACAAACTACTATTTTTCATACATCCGACATGTTATTAATGTGACACGTCCATGTCACACACAAAGTATTGAAGAAAGTTTTTCCCCCTCATCACTGGCTCCTCACAAATATCCGCTCATTTTTCTTGGAGCGTGATGATGACATTATGCTCGGCTAGTCAGTATAAATATGAAGGAATCACTTTTCAAAACCTTCTTCCTTTCCCTTCATCTTCGTTTATCTTTATAAATAGATCGACAAGTTAAAGTCTCTCCCCATTTTTTGGAGATGGATTTAGCTCTTAATAACCCTAAGGAAAAGTTGCCTAAACGATTGGATGAGACTCACCGAGCTGGGAATACTTTCGTCAAACTTTTTTCTCTTGCTTTTCTTTCTGGTGAAAGGAAATCTTTCTATGTGAGAGGAAAAGGAAGTGAGATGGAAGTGAAGACGAAAAGACAACCCTTCAGTTTAGTTTTTGTCGTCATCAATAAAAATGTATGTGAGCATGGAGCAGAAGGAAGAAAGCTTAAAAGTCGACTTTATATATACTTGAGATAGGGGGAAAGCTTGAAGGGCTGTAAGAAAGTAAAAGGCCCGTCTTTCCCTCTGACTTCTTGTCCAGTTGACTTTCTCTTTGATTTGACTTGACTTTCACTTTCTCCCTCAGACGGAACGTGTGGAGTTAAGTGAGATTAGAAAGAAGAGAGATAACAAATTATGTCGCTTAAGGCAGGCTAAAAGGCCTCACTCATCCGGTTAAGGAAATAACCGTGTTCTCTTTTACACGCTTACAAGGTGACTTGGTCCCACTATTAAACTGGAGGTCTAAAAGTTACCGTTTTGAACAAGTAAAGTCTTGCCCTTGCCATTTGCCACTTTGAGCAGAGATGTTTAAGGCTTGAAAGTTTCGGATATTTTACATTGATAGGGCGGAAATGATATGAAGATAATTTACTCCATTTTCATCATCATTCTGAAGTCTACTCATCTTTTATCGGAGGCTATAATCACATTACTTTTTCTCAATTGACATTAGAACCAGTCTTTCCATACCCATGGAATTTTCAAGGGGAAAGTGGCTAGTGTGTGGCAGAAATTACATTTTCACTTTCCCCATTTTGAAAGTCGTGTTGAAAGAAAGTAAGTTTTACTACCCCCTGCTCCATTGGAGCCAAAGGGACCTTTCCCGGGTAGCAGTCACACACACAGTTTTTATAATGGGCCCTCCGTCAGCAACTAATTTGGTTCGCTTTCTCCCCTCTCCTTTCTCCGTTTGAAAATATATTATGCCCGTAATGTAAATGGGAATAAAGTAGGCGCTTTCCATCACCATATAATTGCATTGGGAGTCAACGCTATCAACACACTACTCGTAAATTTTATTAGGCGAAAGCCCTCTCAAAAATTCAAGTCAACAAAGCGAATGAGAATTAAAATATTTCCATAATTATGCATACACCAATTCAACAATGAAATTAACCGCTTCGTAACAGTCGGTTGCCTAAAATTATTCAAATCTTCGGATAAAACGGGAGAAAAGGAAAATGTGTTGTCTACACAAGTCCTGATAAATAATACACTCAGAACCATCTTTTTCCCACACATTTCATCTTTTTACAATGGAAGTGTGCTTCTTCGTTTTCCGCTGCAGTGAAACCCGGGAGCTTCTCTCCCCGCAAATAACAAAAAGTTCACATAATTCTGACTCTGAAAAGTCATAACATTTGAATAGTTTAGCAATTTTCTCATTCGAAAGTGCGTGCGACGGGACGAGGATAATAAATGCACCAGGGAAAAGACACATTGTAGTCCTTATAGGGAGATTCCAGGCAGATGAGATATCAAATGCCGTTATAAAAGGGAGAGACAAAAGGACCTTGAATTGAATGTACATCTCCATCCGTTATGGCACTCTGAGTGTTCCTTATTAGAACAGAATAACGCCGCTGAATCGGAAATACGGAACAAACAGTCAAAGTTTTCATTCATTGCACCGCCACCCCTTTCCCTTCCGGTTCTTCTTTGCCTATTGAGAAAACTTTATTTTGTGAATCTCACTGGTTTGTTACTCCCATCCCCGCAAACTTTCCTCTTTGAAAAATACAATAGACAAGGAGCGCACTGGCAAAACATCCCAAGTATGCTTCAATGCTTTCCTAAATATACCCACTTCCCACCAACACTTTTGACATGGAGGGAACTTGGGCGTAGCCCCATATGTCTATCCGTTCATATTCAATCTCCCTTGCTTCCTATTCAGACTTATAGTGTGCATACCCATAACATCGGAATTCCGGTATAGAATAGTGAATCTTTCGGATAAGTCACTACAATGGAGGGGTGAGTCTCGACATGTGGCCAAGTGAATGCATAGCCCTTATGCTGAAATGGGGGATGGAGAAAGCATTTCCCGGCGCACGTCGTTGGCCGGAGTAAACAACATATACGAAGAGAAATTCAGTCGCAGAGAATCGAATTTTATACTCTCAGATGTCCCCAACGGTTATGTCATTTTCCATTCTTTCGTTTTCCAAAGATGTCTTATTTTATGATGAGGATATCATATGTCCATGGAGTTCCTGCCATCTTAGTCTATCCCTGTCGAAAAGGCTACTTTCGAAATATCCGCCCCCTGGCAAACGTCGTCTTAGCTTTTACGCTGTCGCTCTGGCCGTCTTCGGAAGCAAAAAGTGAAGGCTCCAGAATATCGCTAACTGAAAAAATAGCTAGCCCTTGGAAGCTCCCATGATGAAAATTTATTTACGCTTGGCGTCACACACACAGGAAGATATCGTTTTGCTATCTTGTCTTGACAAACTATACCAGATAAACTTCCATTTCCTTCTTTTGAAAAGAGGAGACGAATCAAAGTTATGATTCAATTCCGTTCTACTCAAGTGTCAATTCAAATAAAAAAGAGAAGATCTGAGAAATTTAATCTAGTTTTATTGAAACTGCTTAAACATTTCCCCCTCTTCGTATAGTGGTATATTACACGGTTTTAACGTTTAGGCCAAGACAGTCCCCTTGTGTGTCGACATTTGCGTGTGTCACCCTCTCCCTCCCTTCGGATTTTAAGTCTAAAAACTACGGAAATACTTTTATTTTCTTACCCTCACTACCCCAGTATGCAGCACAAGTAAACAATTTCCATTTCCTCCGACAGTTATGCATGCACTTTCAGCATTTTTTTACTGCTAGGGCATTAAACTCTCGCCTTGCATGGTATTTAATATGAAATATTACATATAAGAAAATGCTTATTCAATAATATGCAAATCAACCGGCTATACCAACGATTTTTTGGATTGCAAACTTAAGCCTGAGAGGAAAGTTGCTCAAGTTTCTAAAGGAATGGAATCCCGTACTTTGAGATGTTTGCAAATTCTGGGGAAACTATTGTGCAATCACGTACAAAGCTAGCCTAAATTGCTAAAAGGGAAGCAGTGACGGGAGTAGCTTTAAAGGAATCGGAAGTAATAACAGTTTGAATCCGGGTTGTTGAGGAATAGTAATGCATTAGGCCCTGTTATTTGAACAGTATTGGGTAAGTTTAAGATTCAGTGAATGTTGCTTTTGAGTTTGGTCATGTATTTTGGACTGCGAGGGGATGAGATCACTAACAGTTATGCAAATAAAAACTCGTTTCTTGGCTTTCTCCAAGTGAAAGTACCAAGTGATTTTAGGAGCTCCAAAACCCCACGTATAAAGTACGTATCTGTCGTAAGTAGCATGCGTAGCGCACCAAATGCATCCCAGTGAATTGAAAATGGAACCCTTTTATGACAAGGAAATTCCAAAGTTGACAAAGAGACTTTAAAATATTGTTTACAACAGAATGAGAAAGCGAAAGACTTTGTTAAAGACCCAAACGAGGTCAGTACATGGGTAACTCCTGATTGGCTCCGTACGCTTGACTTTCTCCTACTGCTCCGGCATTAGTCAAGAATTGGTAAACTAACTTCCGAATGTTACTGATTTCTTTTTATTTGTACAGGAGTTACAGGGGTGCATATCAACGACCTCATCGTACCCCCAATAATCCGAAATGGGACTGAAGAGTATGTGACTTTGGATTGTGACTACACACTGGAAGAAAATGAGAAGCCTGGGTTAGTTGTTAAATGGTAAGTCGCTTTGTTTTTCTCCTCATTCATAATCACTAACTAAACAGAAGAAGAGGAAAAGGGAAGATGGAAATCCTTTATGTATTTTATTGTATTGTTTTTAAATAAAGCAAGACCTAAGCTATATATTTTTATTTTTTTTCTTCAGGTACTTTAACAATGAAGAGTCACCCGTCTACCAATGGATCCCGACGCAGCGACCACAAGATTTAGGTATACTCAGAGGCAAACTAAATCTGGAGTATCAGGCGCATCCAGACGCATACAAAATGTACCGTGCTCTCCAAATCCAGCGACCTTATACAAACCTAAGTGGAAAATACTTGTGTCGAGTCTCAACTATCTTCAACGACGCTTATAAATCTGGAACGATGCTTGTCTACTGTAAGTTTTTAAGTTATTCAATTTAACCAACTCAACCGTCTCCTCTCTTTGGTTCATTGTGCGTGGGGTTCGAGTGAGGGCTGCGGTGTCGGCTTGCCTTCAAAGGGAAAAAACAAAAAAGAAGAAAGAAAGTGGTTGGAAAGGAAAGTGGTCCTACTCTTTTTTCCCAAGTCTCATAGATCTTTCGAAAGTAGGTTCATTTCCATAAGAGATATGTGGATCCCTCAAGCCACTAATGATTTCCCTATACCGTCAGAAATACTCCGCTTCCGTTCTAACGAGCGCCGATTTCAATAGATTCACTTACTCATCTAATAATCCGTGGAAAAAGAGAATGGAATTCAGGGGAGCGCAGTTAAGTGTTTGAGCATTCTAAGCATACCTTGGGACTTTCCTTTCCTCAAAATGGCTTTCATCGGATATGTTCATTCATAAGCAATTGACGAGGAAATGGCATATCCTCAAGCACCAAGAGCTGAGTAAGACGTCTTACTTTCCTCAGCATCAGCATAATCCGTCAAGTCACTTAAAGATGTTGGCCATCAAGAACCACCACCAGGGATGATGACATTTCCAAGTTAAACAAGGTGCACTGGTGGGCACGGCCTTGGATTTAAACCCAGGGTTTCCTATCTTTATTCACAGCAGGAAATTGCAAATAGAGCTGATCGGAAATTGAGTTTTCACGTTGGTTTTTATAATACAGACTGCATTTACTATCCCGTCCTCATTTTAACCTTCTCCAGAGCACTTTATACTTGCAGAATCTAAACTTTTATCCTAATCTGGTCTTGAGGCATTTTCCCTATCAATTTGTTATACAAAAACCATGAAATCCTTTTTGTAAAGAAAACTTGAGAAACGCTTCTTAGAAAAGAACTTCACCAAGAATATAAAATTCTTTAGGTTTGAGGTGTTTTCTGAAATCATTGGAGTGAGTAAGTTAAATCCAAGTTTATTATGATCGCAAGAGGCCAAATTCTGAGGGTTTGGAATACGCCTTCAATCATTCGTCTCTGCCCAGTTGTTGAAGTTTACATGCAAACAATTCGAGAATGGCGTTGGTTAAGGAAGCATTAATAATTCCCTTCCGTCAGCTCCAACTACTAGGTTTAAGTTTATCGAATTGTCTCAAAGTTAATTTGTGCGTGACTACTATAGTACAACCACTGCGTAGATATGCAAACGGGCTGGTGAAAAATGTGCCCGCATATATTTTACCCAAGTTACTTTTCATCAACAGCCCTGTATTCCAGTAGTTTTCTGTAATCGTGAAACTGTTGTTCCGAGAAAGGGGAGACGAGGAGAAAAAGACAGATCTGGAAGTGCTTATCTCTACTTTCCCTTTTTTCCACTCCAAGAAATGAAGAAAACTTTTGCTTTGCAAATACATGCAAATGAGGAATGGAAAAATGCACTGCTATGCTACCCGAAATCGTAATACACTACTGCGCCTGAGACTTGAGTGATTACACTCGGTCACAACGAATGGGCTGGATTTGAGTTACAAATGAAGAATTCAATGGAATGGCTTAACTAATAAACTCGTCGGTTTAACCAGGGAGAATAATCACTTCTCTAGACCAGGGCCAAGTAACTTTTTTGTTAACAGTTTTAATACCCGTGGGTAATCTGGACAGAGTGCAACGGTTGTCGACATATGACCCACCGTATTGGACTGTTGGCTACAATTCAGGAAGCGTGAAAAACCCGCATGCACCATTGTGTGTGAACTTAATCAAGACAGATGAGAATCAAATTTCAGTCGACAGGCAATTCCTTTGAGGTTTTCCCTTGTCTTAAGAACATGGTTTCAAAAACTGCGCTGCTCCTTTCTCTTGACTTTCTTTTTTCTTTTACAGCAAAACGTCCATTCCACAGTGTGCCACTTCACTTGATCATTACGACCTTACACCTTCCTCCTACTTGTCTCGCTCTCTGACTTTCCTGTCAAACTTTGATTTTGTTTGAACTACACCCAGCTATTTTTGAGGTTGACGCCAGAACCAAAAATGAAGCTAATTTTTTATTACTGTAGGGACTCGCTGCAATAAATAAAAGAGACCACTGGAATCAAAAGGGAATGCCGATTGGATAACTTTCTCCAAAGTTTTTTTTATATCTTTCAAAGGGAAAGAAAGATGTGAGAAAGTGAAAGTATTTCCGGCCCTCGATACTCCAAAGGTGTTTTCTCTCTTTGGGAAACTTTCATTATTTTTTAAATAAGGCTAGCTCACAGCTCCTCCTGAGTTGTTGGAGAAAGTCACGGAAAGATAATTGAAGTAAACTCGCACGGCATGTGTCTTTTGTAGTTAAGTTTACGTATATTTCACCCACCTCGTAAGTTTAGAGACGTGGTATCCTGGGATCCTATCACGGACAGAGCCAATTTGTAGAGGAATGTTCCTGTAAAGAATGGATAAGCTTTCGTCTCTCCCTTTGGCCCTCACAATAAAACTCTACGGAAAGAGTTAAAGGAAATAATAAAGTACAAAATGCAATTGTAAGAAAGTTCGCAAGAGTCCTTGCACACACCGAAATGAAGAGGAAGATGAACCCAAGACGATTTCCGTCCTATAAGCCCTAATATATTATTGTGTGTGTGGCCTCGGAAAATCTTCTTTGGCCACCCGAGATAATCGTATTAAGCCCTTATGTCCCTTCAGAACACTTCCGCTGCTTTATGGGGACGCGAGCATCAGCTACGACCAGAAGTATTTCCCGGAAGTCATCTCGTCCCTAATCTTGACCGATTACACAATAATTCAGCCCACAAAAACTTTCTAATATCCTAAATTACTTCTTGACTTTTCTACTCTTGGAAACTTCTTCGTACTCACTTCAATCAATCTCCACTGTCGCTTTTCTTATAATCTCATCAACTAGTTTGGCTTGTTTAATTATTAATAACTCCCTTTTTACATCACCACGCATTTTATCCGTTAAAATCTATTTCACTACTCGTTAGCTTCTACAAGCCCTTCATCTCTATCTCAGCCTACAAAAAAGATGAAAAGGTTTTATAAGCTTTCACTTCACTGTGGACGTAAAGATAAAAGGAAAGCCTTAAATGACCTGAAAGAAAAAGAGAGCTCGTTACCACCAGTGGTTTGTGGGATTTAATGACAGGGTTTTCATTTCCTTTCTCCTGCCGTGGTGGTTCATCAGTCAGTAATTTTAGACGTATAAGATTTTATGTATTTGCTTCTCAGGCGCGAAGGACGCTTCTTGCTCAGGGCCCATTTCTCAAAGGATTTATGCTCTATCATAATTCGTCAGCCTCACCTAATCCATCAAACTGCTTTCTCCACTTTCCTTCAGTTAAGAGCCTCAAAAGGCTTTGAAAAGTTAGAAAGAAAAGAAAGAAGGATGAGGAAAGTAGGAGTTTCACTTCCAGTTCCGTTTTCGATGTGCCTGAAACTGTCCATCCTGAGTTCCGGAGATAGTTAACTCCTTCCCACGTCCAAAAATGCTTCAGACCAGTTGTCTTCCGCAGCCTTTGGAGAAAGCGGAAAGAAAAAATGGATCGAAATCTTTAGAAAATCACGTAACAAAACGGAAGGGCAGAACTTGGTTGTTGTATGTGGGAAACTAAATTGAAACGAGAATGGGGCCGTCCTTGGAGAGGTTACACAAACTTGGAAACAACAAGAGCCACAATGGACTTTCATCATGGACTTTCCCTTCATCATTCTTTTTTCCAGAGCCGAGGATACAGATCCTTTATGGTCCAAAAATCCGTCAGGAATGGACCAGAGGCTAGACACTGCCAACCCAAAAAAAGAACATCCTTTGGTTTACTCTATTTTTGTCCAGCAGTGAAGGCCCTAATCCTATTCTTTGAATTATTAGCCTCCTTTTGACTCCCTCTATTCTTCTCCATTAGCCCAGGCTTCCTTTCCCGACACTTTCCCTCTCTCATTGAATTGTGTGTAGAAGGAAAAAGACAATAATAATCGGGAGAAAGTTTATATAAGGGAGAGATGAAACCAAGCAAGACTTTCTTTCCCAATTGGGGAAGGGTTTCAAGAAAAGAAAATTGGAGAAAGTCTCTCCCTTTAACCAAAGCAACCATGGAGAAAAAGTGAGTCAAAGGCGTGAGTTATTTTACAAAAGGAGCGAAAGGAGAAATTAAATGAGACAGAAATAATATTCCCATTGCCGTAGTTCCCTCCTAAAAACACAATATAATAATTCCATACCCCCTACACTATATACTTCCGCTTTCTTTACTTTTACCCTCTGAACTTCTGTCCTATATAGTAAAATCGTTGCGGCAAAAGTTTGGATGTTGAAATTCATTAAAGCACTCCCTGTATCTTGAATTTTAAGATTGAGAATTGACTGAACGGGAGAGGAATTTTTTCAAGAATAAAAATTTAATTACAGGGCACATTGTGATGATGATGGTTGGTTGTGGTTGTAACTTGGGTTAGAATTAATTGAATTTTATG
>VNWY01000275.1:0-57180 GCA_009869845.1 Pseudachorutes palmiensis
AATTGCCGCCATTTACGAACACGTCGTCGTGTAATTTTTCCATCTTCCCAAACGATTGAAGTGAAACCGATGGTAGCGGTTAGCTGCAAAGCTCTGCTGAAGATGTTGTATTCTTTTGCATTCATGGCCATTGTCTTTAAAGTTTTTAAAGTATTACCATTAAAATACAAGAAGTCAGACGTCTCTCTTTGTCTGCAAATGTTAGTCGTGACAATTGACTTTTCACACTGCTAAGGAACCGTAAAAATCACATTGTTTTAACCGCTGTTTGCAGTTGATTTTAATTGCATCTCTCACTAGAACCATAACCGAGGAACACAAAAAATCCAGGGTGCTTATTCACATATTTTAATGTGTAATTAAATTCAAATTAAGTTTGTTCTAATTCGATAAAACTGTTGTTTTGTAGAACCCGTATTTGCAATTTATTCCAAAGAAAAAGCTTCACCTGCAATTTAAGAGTTTTTTGGGGTTGAATAGCTGAGGGATAATTAAACCCGTAATCATATTTAATTACACACCCCTACTCACTTTGGAATTTTTCATTTCGACTTTCATGGACAATATTTTTAAATTGCATTAATTGTGAAACAAATATTTGGGAAAGAAGCTTCCCGTCTAATACCACTCAAGAGCACTTTGATTGACCTTTGATTGGCCTTAATTTGTTACATACGCAGCGTCGTGCATATTCTGGTCAGTGTTTGTAAATAGAGAATTAGTGACGGGCAATTTTTGCTACATAAAGTGTGCCAGGTTTGCTGTTAATTTGATATGAGAGAACAAAGCTCACAAGAACTTGCTCAGTGTTTCATAATTTAA
The DNA here is from genome assembly GCA_009869845.1 of Pseudachorutes palmiensis. Classification (NCBI taxonomy): domain Eukaryota; kingdom Metazoa; phylum Arthropoda; class Collembola; order Poduromorpha; family Neanuridae; genus Pseudachorutes; species Pseudachorutes palmiensis. Next base: position 823 of record VNWY01000275.1, read on the forward strand.
CATTCCTTTGTGTATTAGACTTTAGTGTTATTTTCTAACTTACTACTGAATTAGTGCTTATCTTATATTCATAATATATTCGCTAATCTGCTACAGACATGAAACGTTTAGATTTAGTCACGTAAGTTGACTTTTCGACGAATTTTATTTATTGGAATGAAATTAGCATGAAAGCTATCCCTTGTGTTATGTTGTCCAGTAGCGTTAGTTTTGCTTTGTCTTCCATAGGATAGAGATTTCCTACTCTTGCCTTTAAGATCGGAAGAGAAGCAAACGTGTGAGTTTGTGAGCAACCAAACAGTGCTGTGAAGGTTGAGAGACCTATTGTTGTATACCTGTGACATTATAAATGCACTTGGGATCACTACGCTCATGATTAAAGCAAAGTGAAAAATGAGAATGAGGAATATCAAGATTCCTAAAGTTCTTCACTGTTTCTAGCTGAGTGCATATTGTTCGAACACTGGGAATGAATATGCTGAATGCAACTGTGATGTGGTCGCCAGATACAAAATACATTCCAAATATGGCCAAAGCGTAGAGCCCAACTCATGCATAGTTTGGAATACCTTCTAGCGCGAGTAAGAGTGAATCCATTGCCGATGGGATAACTCCAAACACTAAAACAGCATAGAAATATTCACGGAATGGGACGGAGCCAACGTTCAAAAACTCTATAAAACAATTAATTTTTTAATTTAATTGCATTGTGAAACCATTTATGCTAAATGAATATTACCTTGACTCTTCTTCATTATAAGGAGGTTATTCCCAAGTTGAATGAGTTCTGGTAGAGATGCTTTGAAACCAATCTCCAGGCAAATGCATACTGCTGACAGAATTACCATATAGCAACTCAGTACAGCATATGTATTCAATTTTCGGTTGAATTGATCCTTCGCTTGTAATACAAAGAAAATTATATTTAGAAACCGAATGATCTGCAACACATAGATGACTAATTGTCTCCATTTCCGAATACGTCGAGTAATTTTGCCTTCCTTCCAAACGATTGTGGTGAAACCAAGAGTAGTGGTTAGCTGCAGAGCTCTGCTGAGGACGTTGCATTCATTTGCACTCATGGCCATGATGTCTTCAAAGTATTAGGACTCGAATAGACGTCTTTCCTTGTCTGCGAATGTTCGCTATAACAATCAGTTCTGCACACTGCTACCGAGAAACGCTAATCCATTTACTCTTATCACCAAATTAAGGCACGAAATCCTGTTACCCTTGGATGATAATTGGATCTCGCACAAGGTAATCGGATAATAATATAGAAGAAAACTTTGGGTGATTATAATGGCGTATTTTATTGCAAAAGATCGAATAATCATACAATTCTATTCAGTATTGAGCAACTTGGGAGCAAACTAATCTTCTGTTTTGATCTGTTTCGCAATAGAGCTGCATATTGCATAGGGCTATAATATTTATATCTTCGAAAAGAAACGCTTCACCAATAATTTAGAACAGCGTATAATTTCCTGAAAAAAAATTAAACCCATTATTCAGTTATTTACACGGCGTTAGTAGTAATGTTAAATATTATCCACGGACTTTAATGAATGGATTTTGTAAGTCCAACTTGTAATAATTTGACTATTTTCCAAAAGTATATTTGATTAGTATTTTGAAACCAACAATAAATAAAAATTAATTAAATATTTCTTTCCGTGCTTCAGAAGAATGAATTTTTAAACTGTTGACCATGGTCACCAATAATTCAAGCAGATTAGATTAGATTATTCAATATTGTCAAAAGCTTCTGGAATAAAAGTGGCTCTCAAGTTTAACTAAATTCCTTAGAATTCCCCATTGCCAACCTTATCCTGCCAGACTTTAAAAGAAAGGAAGTCACCAAATGAAAAGTGAAAAGAAAGAATAGCCATCTTTCAATTCATAAGACTCATCACCCATACAATACAAATGACTATTAGAAATTAAAAAGCATATGGACTAAACTAAAGCGTTACAAATACGAAGTAGTAGAAACTGTTGAGTAAGATTAGGAATACTTAAAAGGTCAGGATCCAATCCAGAGCTGTGTCAATGACAACGGTAAAGTACACCTCAAGACAAAAGTTTCGGCTTGAGACTGTGAACTGTTTGCCAATTTGGACTTCAATTGGCCTGCAAGACTTCCAAAACTTTTTGTCGAGACTGCAGCTACCAAAATGAGCCAAGTAGTGCGAATGAATACATGCACTTGAGGTCTCCCTGAAGTTTACAAAGCGTTGGTATGAGTATTCTGAGACCATACCAATCACGAGCAAGTTGGTGACGAATATTCCAATAACAAACTGGTTGAGGCTGGTGTTGTACTTAACAAGCAAGTACAAAATGCTCACCAAAATGGTGATTATAATGTAATATCCAAAGAAGAGCCAATATTTGATGGATTCAAGGAGCTGGTCAGACGCTAGCTTCATCTGGCGGTATAGACTTTGGAACTCATCCAGAGTTTTTCGTGTAAAATGTTTGGCCCACCTGAATACACACAAAATATTAAACGTAGTCTGTACGCAATCCCATTAACCAGTGAAAAATTACTGCATTTTTCTCAGGTAAATATTGCCCAGTGTAAAGTCCATGAAGATAAGCATGGCGACTATAGTTAGGCTCCAGGTGGCGTGCGACACGGAGGTTCCAATTACTGCGACAATACAGAGATGATGGACGAGCGATCCAACGTTGAGATACGCAAGAGCAGGGTGGACTTTATAGTGGATCAGCACAAAATTCCACTGGGTAAAGCAATATGGAAATTGTTACCCCAGATGACAACATAGCAAAGAACGCTTGTTCAGCGCCATCTTTGCGACGTTGGTTGAATCCGACAGTGCGAGCTGAAATATAATTTTAGTTAATTGCATTAAATTGTATTCTACGTCAGAGTAATATCTGGTTTTACATATGTTACGGAGAGTAGCAACGAAATTGTTATGAACCCATGGCAATACTGTCGCTATACTTCAGCATGTACAGCTCAGTGAGTGTTGAGAAAAGAATGGGCGTTATCAGGGCGACATTGAAAATAGTTTTCGAAGCATCGAGTTCCCCGGTAGTAAGGGGACGGATCATTACCGCAATGAACGTGATATTTACCGCTCCTGCCAGAATTGAGGACACCGTCCATTGCCAAGAAGAAAACTTGACAAGTTGGAGTGTGCTTGGTTGAAAATCATGGTTGATTATTCTCAGGAATGAGGCTATACGGAAACTGAAGGAGACTAAGTACTCAGACTTCTTAGAAAGCATTGAAAACTCCGTTGAAACCTGGGAATATAAAAATTTGGAATTTAAAATTAGTTAATGACGTCAATAGCAGGAGTCAGCAAATAATCCCCAAAATCAAGAACGTCTGTGCTATGGCTGTGCTGTGTGGTATAAGCTATTGCTTTTCCTTTTCAGAGAAATTAATTCAAGATTTGGAGAATGCTGAATTACCATGTTACAATACGACTTTGGTCTTCGGCATAGGATGTTAGGCACTGATGCTTTGAATGGGTTTGTACTGCATTTCTAAGCTGCAAAGCTTTTGTTAATAATGCATAAGATTAATTAAGTTCAGTGGTATTTTCCAAGCGAAAGTGCTTTTTAAACTATTTTTAAGATTTTATTCACTTCATTTCTTATTTGCTTTATAATCGATCGAAGCATTCTACTTACCATCTGAAATATTTATCCCGGTTTCCTTGCCCAGTGCTCTTAACTGCATTAAAGCCAACTCTAATTTTTAAAAAATAATTTAGTATTTTTTTTTATTCAATTCTAATGTTTTCAATACAATACCCTCTCCATTTAAAGAAAAAAACCGAGGTCAAGTGATGAAATCTCTTTTTAGCAAGGTATTATTGCAGCCAATCATATCTGTGCTTACTGCAGTCTATTTGATGTCCCAGTTTCACTTTTAACTTTACTAAAAATAAAATGTAACAAAATAGCCTCAGTTTCTAATCTCAAAGGATTCTTTGCAGTTTTGCAGTCCAACTAACCCAGAAAATTGCAAACCCAGGTGCGGGATAAGTCGTGCCCTGTAGGAAATAAGGATTGCATAAGCAGGTAATAAACCTTACCTTAATCAAACTTTTACCAAGTATAAACTACTGAACCTATTTAGTTTCGCAAATTCTAAAGGATTTGTAGCATGATTCAGAGAGAAAGAAGGCAGTAGAAATTGTTAAAAACCCGAAATAGAGAATAAAGTGGATAAGTGGAAGACGAATTTTGCTTTGAATTTTGTAACACGTTTAGCGCTACAATGTTATTATAAGTTTTTTTATTAGATAAACTTCAAATCCAGGTAATCTTATTAAGGTTAGATTAAGCATTTCTTTGCATATCTTCCCAAAGTCCATCCAAATTCTTGCCCGTGTATTCTGACCACAGTGAATCAGTGTAAGATCTCTCCCTGCAGCCTTTGTGTGCTGCCAATACAGCTTGTCTTCCGCGATTGACTTTTTCTGATACATAGTTAAGGAAGAATGCGGTTGTTCCATACCCTAAAAAGTTAAATAAAACTTGAATCAAATCGTCAATAAACATGTATTCATCATACCATCACGATAGCTGCTTTGCCTGCTTGGCTTCCTTGGTGCTCTGTTTGGTTCGAACTGGTAGTACCTAACGTAATCAGCCAAGCCTTCAACAAACCAACCTGGACAATGACCCGGATACTTTTGAATGATATGCGCCATTTCATGAATCATTGACCCCACGTCGTTTTTACCCTGCTCCTGTTTGAATAGAGTGTAAGGCACATATTTTATACATAAGAATGAACATACTCGGTAGTATTTAGTAGCTCCGGTGATTCTACTTTTGTCCCATTCTGCATATGCTACGCCATCGTAGTTTGGGTCAAAACGAATCAGAATCGATGACGGATCAGTGTATCCCGGAGTTGACAAGAATCGAGCGACACGTTGGTACCACTCCGTACACGCGTTTTTCACTCGTTCTCCAAAGTCAGCCAAGTATTTGTGACGACCGACGTCAATGTCAAATCTAGGTGTTCTCGACTGTCCTGTAGAATGTAGTAGAATGTCAAAATTTAAAATTAAGTTGAGAGTTTAAAAAACTTACCATTTGCCTGGAATATGGTAGATAAAAGTAGCGTCAATGTCAGCGTCAAGTTCATATTTACGCTCTTCCTCTCTCTTTCGACAGGTGAGAATGATTAGATACATTTTGCTCCTTGATATTATTCTATTTTATATGAAATTGTTCCTATTCTGATGTCAATTTTAGAATAATTAATTGACACCGGGAGGTAATAATTTGTCACAAATAACATGTTTGAATAAAATGTGTCCAGCTGGAAATTATCGAGAGCTATTGCTGTAATTTCTACGGAAGTTACTCATTGTAAGTTGCCAAATTACGTTCTTTATTTGACTAAATAACTGGAATTGACACCTATTTATTATTCTTAACCTTCCGACATTTCCTAGAGTTTATGAAAAATTTATGTGCGGTTAAGCAAAATGTTTTTTAATTAAAGTCAAACACTGAAGTATTATAAAACGACCAAACTTTCTCTAGTTTTGCTAGAAATCGTGAACAATTCAATTGGGCAGGATGCCGATACCCGTTCTTCTTCTAACAGCGGCCATTTTGACCTTAGCTACGGTCACTTCAGGTCAAAACAACCTCGTCGAAGTCTACAAAGACGACAATACCATAGATCTACTTTAACCCTAGAATTGACAAGTCCAGAACCAATTGGATTTTCTCTTTATATTCAAAGAGCTGGGCTCATGCGCGGAAAAACTTTGGCCCATTCCAGAACAATAATGGAGGCCGTTTGACTGGACGGTTTCAGGCAACTGCTGGAGAAGGTGGGATGGCTGGAGGCGTGGATCCAAGAAGCATCGACATTTACATGGACGTTAGTCCTGGATCCATTCGACAAGGGAATTTGTACGACCGGCCGAACAACAACAAGCGACCTAACCAAGACTTGCTGTTCAATTACCAAATCAATGCGATATCAAGTCTGATTGAAGAAGCCAACAACGGGATACAAGGCTCACCTGCCTACGGTGTCTGGGGGACAAAGGGATGGACGCAGATCGCAATTTACGACATTTACCTCAACTCTGGATTGGAGAGTGATGCCGAGGAATGGAAAAAATCGAAATGGAACGAACCAGCGGATGCAGCAACTGCCAAAAACATTGTGTAAGAAGTAATTTAACTAAATCGTCGCCTAAGTACTAATTTATAATTTTCGAAGATACTGGCTTCGTGATTGGTGGGATCCACTTTATGAGAGGTATGGAAGAACGACATTGCTAAGCCGATTCTTCAAACTACTGGCTCAGCATTGGCCTAAGGAAAACAGGAATACATACAGAGGGACGATGAACGTGGGTGAATTTGTCCATTTCTTTAGTGGAGCAGCAGGGGCGAATTTGGTAGCAACTGCCAAAAATGCTCTTGGATGGGAAGATGAGGATGAGCAAAGTTTCGCAAAAGCAAGACGAGATTATCCAGGAATCAGATACTAAAAATTTTTTAGTGTAAAAATGTTTCAAAATAAATTACTTGGAATACAAGGTTATTGCCTTGGGCATTTACGAGACAGAGGCCAACTTTAAAATGAGTGCGAGTTGCTGAATATGCAGATTGACGAGCTTCCAGTCACCTTATTTCAGTCACCATTTGATGACAAGGAGATTTTCTCAGTCGTAAGATGTTTCATATGACCTGCAGATAGTAAGATCCATGCCATGAGACATAATTCAATTTGTCATCGTGTGTAACTCGTTAGCAAAGTTACCATTAGAAATCGGACGAATCGAAAAAGACAGTTCCAGAATCCAGTTCCATGAAATCTACAGAACCCAGGATGTCGTGACTTAATTGTAATCCGTTTTAAACTTCCCAAGGTCCAGAGCGTCATCTCACCGTCATGGATATTTTCATTTGACCTAGAACTAACTCGTTATTTCACTATAAATAGACGTTATTAGAATTATTACCTTTACGATCGGACGAATGGAAAAGGCAAAAACAAATAGGAAAATTATCATCTCGAAAATGATGAGCGGATATGTTGCACGTATAGAATCCCGGCCAAATCCGTGGTACGCGTGCATGCTTGCAATTGAATATGTAGCACACGTTGCCAAGAGGTGAAAGCATGTAGAACACAGTATACTGAAAATAAAGATTTAGTAATTCGCTTTAAAAATAGAATTCAGTTCGGCATACTTGAAGTAAGTTAAACTCTTTCCTGGCAAGGTTATCCAATTTAGCAAGGCAAAGCTACCAAACTGTAAAAGATTCAGAAAATCCAAGGTCAAGGACGGTCTCCGACCCTTTGAAATCTGTTTTGTAAATAAAAAATTATATCGGAATCGGTGTCACCAGCTCAAGAATTGTACAGTATCGATCGGGCTTACCGACACGGAAATATTGAAGAGTACAAAAGCTAATTGAATCCATCCTATCGTTCTCACTAGACTAAACGGAAAGTAATCCGTGAAGAGAATTTGTCTCGCACTTCCATCAGTGAGAGGTACAAGAATAGCTAATTGTTCTCGCTATACAATCAAAAAATAAACCTGTAGACATTTAATTTCTTATGAAGCTTTTCTCACCATCTTTCCACTTCCGACGCTCCAAACCGTTGACGCCGTCATCACAAACGGAATAAGTGTGAAAAGGACTTGTACTGCTGCAGCCACCACCATAATCCAAAGTAGTTTGTATTCCCATACCATATCCTCTACACGCTGTTGGATGGTAACTGTATAAAACGACGTAATTAGATCCCAATCTGGCTAGATCAGGCCTATAATAGTAAAACTGAAATTACCACAAGTTGGAATTGTTCGTTTGTTCTCACACCACTCACTTGACAGGTCGATTATTTTTCGTAGCATCGTGATTGGCGATATGATCGCAAAACACGAAAGCCACAAATGCAGAGCGATTGAAATACCCGAAACGAACAAATTCAGAAGAGCCCTGAAAACAGTAAAAACTCAATTACTAAAAATGACTGTTTCTAATTCATTTTATAAAAACCTGATACAGGAGGGATCGTCAATAGCCCGAATTGTGGTCAAAACACCAACAATGTTGACAGTAGCAGCCACGACTCCAATTCCAGAGCTTGCAAATACAAGAGTTGGTCGTTCCCAGTACATAGGGTCATAAGCAACGCAGGTTGTCAACAATCCCTACGATATACATTGGGCATGTTAAACTGATTAAATCAAATTAAAGCGATTAATTCATTGGGTCCTTACTTGAGTAGCGATCATTATGACAGCAATTGGGATACTGCAAAGTACCGCAATCCGTCCCGCATGCATTAACGAAAAAGACTCAAGGCTTGCCTCTTGCTTCGTGAACTTTGACCCAGGATACCAGTCAGCTGTCTCTTCCCTAGTTACGCTTGCAGAGTCCATACAACCGTCAAATTAATCTTAAAACTCCTTAACAGATTTTGGGTTCTGATCTTCTGTCTACGTGTGTGTCATTCCAATCTTCTGCCGCTTAATTTTGTCTGTTCTATTCTGGCAGTATCTTCCCATGTAATTTTTTTATGGTCCCCAGAAATGCAAAAGTTTACGAAATAAAATCTAGAAAAATTAAATACATTACATTTATTTGCATTTTGTTGTATTTGAGCCTTAGATTGGATCACCCTGTACTATGACTGGAACAAGTTCAGATGCAGATGTACAGCTTTCTTTGTCATTGTTACGCATCTCGGTGTTCTGTACTCCGCGCTGGTCAACTTCATTTTTGTTTGGGTATTTTCTGGCCTTAGCTTCAGCGACCTTGTCATAACACGGGAACAGCTTCAGATGACCAGCATCCTTTGTCAATTGCCTCACCGCCTTGTACTGCCGTTTAGTCAATTTCATTCCAGTCAGTAGCTTCAGCCCTTCGTCGACAGTCAAGTTTCTGCAATGGACGTCAGGCTCGGAGAACTTCCGCAGCATCTCAGGAGCGGAGTCTGGCTCCCTGGCAATTGTCGTCAAAATTTTGGCCATGGCTAAACTGCTTGGGGTTTCGAGTTTACCGATGGTTTTGGCTGTTGCTCGAAGTATGATGTCTGGCTCCTCTGTCTGACTCCTGGAAAGTGAATCAACTCTTCGGTATTTTGCAGATCTGGATTCTCCAGTTGGGGGGTTCTTGGGCTTCAGGAATTCTTCAGGCAGATGCACCTCCCTTTCAAGCCAATCTGCTTCTCTAACCAGGAACCTATTCAGGTTTCTGGAAATCGTTGATTTGTTCCATCTCCTTTGCATGTTGTTCCTCCAAGTACTAACTCGTTCTCTAGCAACTTGATTTCATCCAAGTCCAGCCTGCGACAACGCCTTCTTTGCAATTTGAACTGCTTCATGGAATGAGGCCCCGTCGTTCTTCCGTAGCATCAACAGATCCACCCATTTTAAGGGCATCTGAAATTCAAAAATACTCAATTAGTATGAGGCCTAAAACAGAAGGCTTGGCACAGACTGTTTGGTTGCAAATGAGCAAATTGAAATAAGTTGTTTCTGATTTAAGCAATTTAGTATAACCGAAGGAAAGTACACGATTACCTGGTGCACTACCTGCTGTGAGAGGTTTTCAACTTCCATTTAAAAACAAAATTAGAACAGTTCAGAACTCGAGGATTTCGAAATTTAATAAATTTATTGAAAAAGATGTAGAAAAATTGAAGAGGGAAAACAAGCCTAATTTTCTGTTTTGAGTTTTTCCCCACCAATTCCGTGGGACGGTCCGTAGATTTGACACCACAGGTTCTGCACAAATTCATGAGATTCCAAAGATGGTGAGTTGTCACTTTTCCATGCTCAAAATTGCAAACGTCCAATTAGCTGCGAATGATTTCTTCAACCTGAAAATGAGACAATTTGTTCTTATTTTATGCATTAAAATAAACATTAGAGTTCAATTTACCTTAAGAATCGGATGAATGAAATGGAGAAAGGCAAGTCCAAAAATTATGAATTCGGTCACAATGAAAAGATAGTTTGTCGGATCCCAGCCAGAGGCGAAAAAGATATACAGTATTGCAATTGCAAATGTTATGCAGGCGGTGGTGAAGTGGAAAGCTGCAGACCCCAGAAGCCTAGAATGTTTTTAACAAATTGGATTGCTGTACAACCCTCAAAACTCAATTGCGCTTGAATTACATTACCTGAAATAGCTTAACTTCATTCCTGGATACGTAAGCCAATTTATCAGGGCGCAACTTCCAATTGCAAAAAGAGTCATTATGTTCGACGATCCCCGACCCAGTGGTATCTGCGATTTTATCATGAGTTTGAAATGTAAGGTGTTTTTACGTACCAACAAGCTAATGAGAATTCAATTCTTACGCCGATGGCAATGGTGACGAGCAGTAAAGCAAGTTGAGTCAATCCTATCCTTTTCACTCTATTCTCTGAAAAAGAGTCGTTAAAGACATTTCTTCCAACAGTGTCAGGTCCAGAAGAGGTAGTAGCCAATTTGTCAAACTAAAGTTATAAGATGACTAGAATTTAAGGATCATTAAATTTTTTCTCTTTGTATGTTCTCACAATATTTCCGACGCTGCAAACCGTGCGTACTGCCATCAAGAGAGGAACAAGTGCCAGAAGAACCTGGACCACTGCGGCTCCAATCATGATCCATATCAGCATATTTTCCCAGTTAATATCCTCTGCGCGTTTATCAATGTCAGCTGTTGGATTGGAAAAAAGAAATATTTGACTGCATTGGATCAAAACACAATAAACTGAAATTATACCGCATGTGGGAGGTTTCTCTTGGTGCATACAGTCCCAACCGTCCGGCACAGTCCCATTTCTTTCAATTTTTCCATTACTGTCAACACAACTGCACATTTGCGACATCCACGACATCCACCGTAACGTCGAAATTGGTGCTGAAACAGCGAAGCATGCCAGTCCTATATGCACTCCAACAGAAATACATTGAATGAAGAAAGCCAGCAGAACCCTGAAAGTTAAAATTCCATTCTTAAAACACCTTCCATCTAATTCAGCTTAAGATTAATACCTGGTAAAGGATGCATTGTAGACGGTCCGAATTGTAGTCCAAACACCAATTATGTTGACCGCAGCTGCCACGATTCCAATCCCTGAACATTCAAATGCCAATGACGGACGGCCCCGGTAAGTAGACTCAGAACCGATGTAGCTGACCATCAACAGAATCTAGAATTGACAAATTGAATTAATATTAAACACACGACCCCAATTCAGCAGGATAGTTTAATTACTTGAATAGTGGCCAAAATCACGGCAGTCGGAATACCAGTTAGTGTTGCAACAAGGCCATATTTTGGGATAAAATACTTGTTGTATACCCCTTGCTTCGTGACCTCTGACGACTGACCACGATTCCCATCAGCTGTGTTGTCACTTACTAAACCCGCAGTGTCCATTGTTACATGACCTCCCATTGTTTAGTGACCCAATTGGACCTGTTCACCTTGTTCCCTTTGCAGCTAAACTAATCCTTTGTTTAATTGATGACGAATTAGCTCAATTCGATGAACCGATTCGATTCGATTAGTGTTAATTACGTCAAGGTCAAGTTCTTCAGTTGTGGGACTTGGGTATCAAATGAGATGGTAAACAGTTGTGGGACTTGGGTATCAAATGAGATGGTTTCACCATCTCATTTGAGATGGTTGTTTACGTGTCAACTGAGCTGTTTCACCAGCTCAGTTGATAGGGTATGGTTGGTGCCATCAGGCGCCTAAATGACACAACGGTCAGAACTCCAATTTCTTCACTCTTTTTCGTTAAAAAATATTCCCAAAACATTTTACGAATAAACCTTTGAATTCAGCAATGAATTCTGATGTTTTGGGAATATTTTTTAACGAAAGGGGGTGAAGAAATTGGAGTTCTGACCGTTGTGTCATTTAGGCGCCTGATGGCACCGACCATACCCTATCAACTGAGCTGGTGAAACAGCTCAGTTGACACGTAAACAACCATCTCAAATGAGATGGTTTCACCATCTCCTATACCCAAGTCCCACAACTGTTCTTGTTGCTGAAAAGTTAGTTGGACTAAAATTCCCACCCGTCCTTCGTACACGAGCTAAGCATAGGTGGGCATGGTGACCTCATCTACACCTTGCAGGGTGACATGACCCGTATTATCTTTGACTCTAAACAGTAGTGTAAAAAGTACGTGCTTATTAAAATTTTGGATGAGATTTGTCACTGTAGACAACTATGAATCAGTTAACTTTTGGCTGCTGAGGAAGGCGGAAGCCTCAAACTTTTCAATGTCGCCTGGTTCTGTCACCTGAATGTCAACTCATACACAAGGAAAGAAATTAATACAATTCCAGTTAGCGATCGCTACCCTTCGTAGTCATCATTAATTTTCAATCAATCAATCAAAGGAACCGTCAATTTTAATAAATTACGTTCCTCCGAGTGCGAGTGCGGGGACAGAAGAGGACATTTTGGGACTTGGGTCTCGGTTCCTTTGATCGGAGTAGCCAGCGATACCTAGGATAATACCGGGCAGTGGGCAGGAAGATTTTGCTGCCTGGTTCGGATTGGACTTGGATTATAGGTCCTGAAGAATGTGAAACAAAAATTGGGAATTAAAAAGCTTTATGCTTTTCGCCTATGGAGACCAAGCTGTATTGAGTTGACACTTTGTTCGAAATTTTTCTATAAATTCTAAAAGACCATTGCAAACTGAATTCAGTTCTAAAAAGGGGGAACAGTCTTCAGAGTTATAATCAAGTAGAGCAAAGTAGAGAGCATTTTAATGAAATGTACGTCAACAGGTAAAGTTTGGAGTCTCCAGGAGAAAGTTATGGCGAAGGGTAACACAAAAGTTTCATTCTTGCAACTTACTTTGTGGTTATTAAAATCGCTTTCGTTTACTAATGCGCCTTACGAAATGGCATAAGAAATTATTGTCATTCAGCGACGAAGAAGGAAGCATAAAGCTCGACTTTCTCCAGTGGTATTCAATCAGGAAATCATCATATGCTCTACTTTTTAGAATGGAAATTAGAATCCAGTCATCATTGGCTGTTTTGATGCTCAGATGTGAATGATATTTAAACCACACGTTAACATTATTGTGACATAATGGTACTTTTAGTTTCCAATGCGTTGTCCATTTGGGACACGTTTATGGGCCTGGCGTTCCTTGTCGTGTTCGGTAACAAACCCTATTAAAAGGAAACGTGGATGGGCGTGTGCCTTTATTTTGATGAAAATATTCTCCTTTTCATGTCATGTCGTCAAGTCATGGAGTGTCGATTCATGTGCATCATCTAGCAAGTATAGCTAGAAAACAGCACGTTGGAAATACTGAAGATATGCACGCGTGGAAAGTTTGGATGATGAGATAGGAAGATTCCCTCATGAGCAGAGCGCAAGTCCGTTTCCAAGGAATTCTAACGAGCGCTCCAGCCAACTACCCAATTCTGCCAACTTCCGCGACCCTCATTCAACTTTGCAACAGTCGTCAAGCAAGACTTATGAAAGCCAAAGGAGAAAGCGACGCTGAAGAATTCCATTTTCAGAGCATTACAGCCGACAAAGTAATTTTGTAAAAATTCTTCGCAAAATTGTGGCGGTGGTGAGAAAACTTAAAAATTCAAGAACGCCATCATGGGATAATCAACTCGACTTCAATTCATACACAAATTCAAAAGGATTCATCGGAAATTATCGGAGATTTAAAACAAGGACCAGGCTTGTGTCATCAAAAGAGGTAAGAAATAAAATCCCTTTTCAGAGCATATATTATAAAATCATGGAAAATAAGATGGCGGACACTTTCACGTTAATTAAGGAATCTTGAAAAGAAGAAAACTTTCACAATTTCCGTCATTTTCGTCCTCGAAGATTTTACCCAGGTTTCACTTATTCATGAAATCCAAAACTTTCTCATCAAAGACTATGCCAAGACCTCTGACTTTGACAGCTTGACGCCACAAGCAAACTCATTTCCTCAAGAATTTCAGAAATTAGCTTCAATGATTCACTTGCTTCATAAAGTTCGAATGCGCGGCTCAGGGCACCTAAATTGTTACTTTTTTTATGCTATGAAAGTTTGATCATAACAAAAAAATTAAAAATTTGTCATTAGTTCTGGCGTGCGTTATTCACTTTACAAACTTTGCAAATGAGAGAGCAACTTTATTCATTTTTCTTAATAAGCATAAGTTCGAAGCACAATCTTTGACTTTTGCTACAATGTTAGGAGTCATATGTAGAAAAGTCAAAATCAACAACGTCGTAAACAGAAAACAAATTGCTTTTTACTCTCCTCATTACATCCTGTTCCTGTCAGATTTCTTTGCTCTTTGTTCAACCCTTTTGTCCAGCCAGCGAAGCCCATTGTTCACTTGGGATTGCTTTTTTGTTTTCCATTAAGAACATTTTGACATTGGCTGTCAAACAAGGCTTTGAATGCTCCAATATCCGACTGTTTTGAGCCGTGCTGATTAACAGTTTCGAATTGATAAGGCTTTCACCCAGACCCTTGTACAATGGAGGAATAAATGGATTCGGTAATCGAAACCACCCTCACGCGGCATGGGAACGTGATTGGCAGATATAGCAAAGAGGATCCAGCTCGTTAAAACGTGGAGCTCAACGTGACTTAGGGAAAATTCGGGATCAACATTTCTAAATGTATCAAAAAGCTTCCCCGAAACCGAAGGAAACTTTCACTGACATCCGTCTCAATAACGTGCTCTCTTGATCGAATTAAACCTCTATAATTGAGAGATTTCCCTGAAAATGATATCAGAAAACACTCAAAAATAGAAATGGAAAATAACCTAAAAACAGGAGATGATGATCCGGTCGCAGGAGAGATGATGACGCAAAGCAAATCATTTACAACTTATAATTAAATCTTATTTATAAAGTGCTCTTACTCCATTTCAGGATGTGTGAATCCGTATTTGAGGATGAGGTGCTGCCATGTGACTTGCATCACTTAGTATTCGTAGGAGCCAACGGCGAATACACAATTAACGACAGATGTGTCGGTACGGAGAGATTCTCAGAATCCCAATTTATTAAAAACTTATGGATCCCGTCATTTGCAAATTCATTAATTACAGAGACCATCGATAGCTGCTTGAGTAGCCTAGCCAATGAGAGTCCATTGCTCTCTTTTCGTCGATATTTGGGCCATACTCAAACTCTGCAGAAGGACCTGATTCCACTGCTGACCGTAGCGACTGATCAGTCGCATTCCGTCATCCCGAAGTTGGTCAAACTTTTCTCTTGCCTGACAGCTCCTATCGAATGCCTGATAAGCAAGGCATTGATGAAAACAGAGGAAGGAGTCCAGGCAGTGGAAGACGCAGAGGAACTACTATTACAAATCAAGTCCGAATTTGCAGACTTTCAGCTGTCACAGTGTGTCGTAAATTTCATCAAGGGGATTACAACAAAGGTACCATATTACAAAACAAAGGTCAGTCCTAGAAATCCCTGCTGACTCTTATAACTCTTGTTAACAGGGCGGTTTGTTGACTCCGGTTGAGATCGACAGCGTTTCTGATGGCCTCTTGCTCCTTCGAAATATCCTCCACATTCCGAATTCCGAAACTCAGCTTCAGAATCAGATCTTATGGAATTTGTTCTCTCATTCTGTCGATAAGATCCTAATCCATCTTATGACTTGTGAGCAAAAGGCGGAATGGGGGATCACCCTTGTCCAGCTCATTGCACTAATCTACAAAGACCAGCATGTCACCCACTTGCAGAAGCTGCTGAATATGTGGTTGGAAAATTCAATGTCGGAGAGTTCAGAAGACAACGAGTCCAACACGTCACCGAAAGAGGGGGGAGCATTCTGTGACTCTTCGTCTCCAATGCTGACCTCATCTGACCCTACCAACTCGGACTCATCAGATGGAGACAAAGAACAAGTTTCATCAACAGCAGACGTATTGACTCCTCCTCCAACTCACTATGCGCAACCGCATCAGCAGAAAGTCTACACCAAGAGCAGCTCCAAATCCAAGGGAAGTGGGAAGTCGCACAAAGAAAAACAAAGCGATGCTGACTCTGGGATTCTTTCAATTGCGAATACAAACGATGGAAAAGGGGTAAGACCTTGCTCTTAAACTTTAGCTCTTAGAGTTTACATTTATTTTAAACTACTTTTCTAAATTCATAGATGGCAGAGGATGTGAGTTATTCCAAGGAGGAATGCACATCAACATCAAGCAATGAAGAAGAACTAGTAATCTTACCAAGTCGTCAAATGAGCGCTGCAAAGCGCGATAGTCGAAGCGGCAAACAAATGATGACAGGGACACACCAAAGCCTACATCCGCCGCATGCAAAATCTAATCAGAAACACGTTAGAGTTCCATGTATGAAAGGGAGCCCTCTACCGACAGTCAGTCCTGCTGACACGCATGAATTGAAGAGAAAAAAGCTTCACAAGCGATCAAAGAAAGGACGGTAATTTCTGCTGACCAATGCATTTAAAAACGAAAATAATTTTTAATTTATTGTATATTTATGTATAGGAAAAACATGAAATCGCTTGTCCATCACAATCCAACAGACGACGATATTTCTCTCATCCTTCGTGAATTTACGGTAGATTTTCTACTCAAGGGTTACGCCTCTCTTGTCAGCCTCCTGCAGCAAGAGTTGAGTGGCGCAGGCGTAGTTGGAATGGACAAGTCTCACTTCCTTTGGCTCATCACCTACTTCCTTAAGTTTGCGTCACAATTGGAACTCGATTTAGAACATATTTCACCCGTTCTCAGCTTCGAGATTTTGTCGTATTTGACCTACGAAGGAGTTGCCATGAGTGAAAATTTGGCTCTGTCAAAGGACGACCTTGCGCCGGATCTTCGGCGGATACACTTGGTCATCACTGCCATTCGCGAGTTTGTACAAGCGGTTGAGATTTATTCAAAAATGCCATCCCACTCGTACGACCACAAGCTCCACTTGAGACAACTTCAACGTAAGTCACCTGCCGGTCTAATTCATCCACGTGCAGAAATAAAAACAGTTTCTTGCAGGTGACATGGTTCGCGTGAAAGAGCTTCGATACCTCTTCATCCTCTTGATTCGTCAGTTTCGTCCCGGAGTTCAGTCGAAGCAATATCTGCAAGATTTGATTACAACCAATCACGTGCTTTTGCTACTGTTGGAGCAAAGTGAAGGAAATGCAGACAGTACCTTTCACATAGCTGATTTCATCCAGGAATTTGCTTCTCCTGTGGTCATTCAACAGTATGCTCACCTGTTGGAAGATTTCCAACGCAATGGAGAGTTCGTTAACGACTGCGTTTTCACCATGATGCATCACGTGGCAGGGGATTTGGACAAGCCAGAGGCACTTTGTCAACCACAAATACTCAAAACCTTCTCGCAAATATGGGAGATTGAATTTGAAATCAAAG
This sequence comes from Pseudachorutes palmiensis, assembly GCA_009869845.1. NCBI lineage: Eukaryota > Metazoa > Arthropoda > Collembola > Poduromorpha > Neanuridae > Pseudachorutes > Pseudachorutes palmiensis. Next base: position 18,238 of record VNWY01000275.1, read on the forward strand.
ACGTGAGTGGACTCAAATGATACTGGAATCAATTATGAAACCTTTCCCTCGTAACGTGGCATTTCGAGAAACAACACTTTTTGCTGGTGGTGTATTTTCTTTTTGCAGGATTGGGCTGACCTTATTGAGTATGTTATTCAAAGATTTATGAAGGTGAAGCGAAATGAACAAAAACTTATTTTCAACTCAAGCACCAGTAATCAGTCCGAAGAAACTGGGTAAGTCATGTCCGAATAACCTCGATTGTTAGCAACCTGGAATTCATCAATGTGGAATTAACCAATTTATTTATTTTATTTTACAGCTGGACTAACGAAGACGTTGAAAGTTTATGTTGGCTTTACTCTTCATTTTCCGGTGTTAATGACCCATTGTCGGCCATTGTGGATGCATTCAAAGAACGCGGAAGTGGAGCAGGAAGGTCACGTGAAGGTGTTTTGAACCAACTGCTCCGTCAAGGGATCATCCCTTACAACGACTTTCTCCGCTTCATTTCGTCTTCAGTGGACTACATCGATTCATCTGGGCATCATCGGGATGCAACATCAGGTTGCGAAGTCTCCTCAACTACGACATCCAGCAACACGAACAAAGGCACGAGGCGTGAAAAACGGAATCAACCGCTATCAACTTTGCTCAAGATAAATCCACTTCTGAGCAACAACAACTGCGGGGAATTGGACTTTACTTCGATGGACATTTCGACAGAAAGCCTCATTAAAGACTTCATTACTCGCCCTGGTGACGATAATAATACCTTAGGCTGGATTCAAAATCAAGTCCTTGAAGCCTGTTATGTCAAATTCCTGATCGAAAATAAAGATGGCGGTGAGGAAAAACGACCAATTCAAGAACCCGTTCCTCATCATTATGCACGTAAGCTGGCCGGCCTCCCTTGGGAAGTTAATAATATCATCAGGATGATTAAATTTTTTTTTCGTCTAGTGATGGGTCACTCAATTCCAATTGTACCCTGGACAAAACTGCAGGAGATTTCGCTAATCTCCCCACCGTTCGTTCTTCTTTTGCACAAACTTGGATTCCAACTTGCTGCTGATGTCGGCAAAAGTAAGTTTTGGCAGGACTGTACACATTTTCATATTTTTCTAATGTCGATTTTATTCTAGTTTTCCCTCGGATACCAAATTACTGGACAACTGGGATCCTATTGGCTGTTGCAATTCAACTCGGACCGCTTCCTTGCAAAGATCAACTAAAGTTTGACTCAACGCGTATAACCATTCCAGACACGAAGAATGCTTGGTCTGTCCAAGTAACTCGTCCGTCTGATGTACCTCCCTTGACCACAGGAGGGAGCCTTTCCTTACCGAATATCGTTGGAAATTCTTTGCTGCAGACTCATTGTTCTTACGGGCGTCGCTCTGGGCATGCGTATTCAATCAACTGGGCTACACTAGTGCACAAATCAATTGAGCTCTCTGAGAGAACCATGTAAGTTTGATACGATGGATCTATTTTCTATTTTAGTGATACTTTCATTCAAAATCATAATTTCACAATAATTTTTTCTTTTGTAGCAATGATGGCCATTCAAGTACTGAATCTGAGCATATGGACGACTGCGAAAGCTTGAAAGCCCTTCCGCCTGCACCGTCAGATATTTCAGAAGATGCCAACATGTTTTCCGATGTTGAATCAGATTCAGAATCAGACAAAGAATCAATGGACTAGAAAACCTCAATAGTAACTAATAGTCATATAGGAATCAACATATTGTAGAATGTAAAATCATAGCTTTATTAAGGCCTCTCATTTGAAAGAGGAGGAGTGCATTTGTGAATACTTGACCAATTGTATAGACGTACCTGAGACTTGTACACAAGGTGAATGACTTTTGTCTCTACATAGTGAATTCCAAATCCCTTTGAACGAATCACTCCGTCCTCTTAGTAGTCTCCTTTAGGGTCAACAAAGATCTAATAGGAGTAGTTTACTTTAGGAATCAGTGTACATTACCTTCTAAAAAAAGAAAACAAATTGCAATGTGGTGCTACACACAGTACGCACTTTAAACTGCAAACTATGATACTTAAATTATCTTATCCCTTATGATTACAACTGGGTTCATCCAAAACGATTAAGTTTAAACGTGGGGCAATGACAAGGCTTTGTTCTAATGTCATGTTCTCACGTGTTTTTTTCGTATCTATAATTTATCTTTTGATATTAAATGTAACTTGTGAAATACTAACAATGAACATTGATAAGAGCTCTATAGCTGATTCCATTTTAGACCATTCATTGCTTTTCCTCCACTTTTACTTTCATTCTGTCCATCGGGGTCCGTGAATAAGAGTTCAATTTGTGTATTCTGCAGCATGGATACTTCATTTGGTTGGATTGATTATTCCGTGGTTGGAGGAACACTTTTGTTCTCGCTTTTGATTGGCTTGTACTATGCTCTGTGCGCCAAGCAACTAACAGAAGACCTTCTTGTTGGCGGAAGGAAGATGGGAATAGCACCAATTGCTGCTTCTATGCTAGTTACATACCTCAGTGCCATTACGGTTATCGGCAAGTACAATAATCTGGTATTCAAGAATCATTCATGAATGTTTATAATTTGTTTTAGGATACCCCGCGGAAGTGTATGCATTCGGAGTCCAAATATTCATGAACAGCATTGTATTCTTGCTTGTTGTGCCATTCAGCGTGTACTTTACGATGATGGTCTTCTACGAAATGCAACTAACTAGTGTCTACGAGGTGATCAAAAATATTTAGTTAAAGCATATTCACTATTTGTTATACCCGTTTGCAACGGTTAGTTATGAATCTGCGGAGAAAGGGAAAGATGACATGTTTATTTTCTAGTATTTAGAGTATCGATTTGGAACTCCGTGGGTCCGTTGGTTTGCATCGACGATCTTCATCATACAAATGTCCTTTTTCATGGGCGTTTGCCTCTACGCTCCATCCATTGCACTCAAGTCATTCATGGGTCTTGAAGTTTGGCAATCCGTCGTTGGACTTGGCCTCTGTGCTACTATCTACACATCCATTGTATGAATTCAGCAAAATTATAAATTATATCGCAGCAGCAGCATAAATTATATCGGTTCTAACGTCCATGTTAATTTACAGGGTGGCTTGAAAGCCGTTGTTTGGGCAAGCACCACTACACCTTCAAATATGAAGACTTGGACTTGAAATGATAGCGTTTCAAAAGCTCAGAGCAACGGTGAAATTGGAAAACGTTAATTTTTCCTCCTTGCGACCAAAATTCCCGCCTAACGACGAGAATTTTTTTTATTTTACACCGCTTTGAAACGCTTGAAGTTTTGTATTTGCAAAAGTATTTCAAGTTCAAGTCTATAATTTAATTTTTGATTTTCGACCGACGTATTCCAACTGATAATGATGCTTGCTGGGCTCTTTGCAATTATCATTCAAGGTTTCATTTCTTCCGGAGGAGTAGCTGCTGCCTTTGAAAGGGCTGGGAGTCATGGACGATTGAAATTATTTGAGTAAGAATGCAAACTTTGTTACTAAAGTTTCAAAGATATGAACTGATCATAATTTCAGTGGGAGTATTGACCCATTCATGCGGCACAATGCTTTGAATTTTTTCCTGGGACAGGGATTCACAATACTTTGTGTCTACGGGACGCACCAACCTCAGGTCCAGCGATATTGCAGCCTCCCTTCGTTCAAACATGCAGTCAAGTAAGCTGTAAAAATTACAACGGAGGAAATGCTTTTAATTCAGTTTAATTTAGGGCTGTTATTTTTGCGATGCCGCTTAATGTATTTACCGTCTCGCTTTGCATGCTGTCGGGGATCGTAATATTCTCCGTATATGCGGACTGCGACCCAAAAGCGTTAGGTCATATTCAAGTCGTGGACCAAATAGTGCCGCATTTTGTCAAAGACCGATTAGCATTTATACCTGGAATGATGGGACTTTTTACCGCATGCGTATTTTCAGCGTCACTAAGGTAAATTAAGAACGTTCAAAGACTTTTTAACTATAGTTAAAATGTATGTTTATTTTTATTAGTACAATTTCATCAGGATTGAATTCAATGGCGGCTGTTGTATGGGAAGATTTCCTCATCAGGATCCCTTATATGAGGCGAATGAGCGAAGATAACAAAGCACACACAGTTCGAGCTATTGGTGAATTTTGAAACTTAACAGCAAAATATTCTTTCCGTAATGGCTTTGTTTTTTGCAGCATTTGTATTTGGTTTGATTTCAATTATGCTGGCGATGATGGCCAAACACATGGGCTCCATATTGGCTGCCACTATCACTGCTTTGGGGGCCTTGAGTGGCCCACTTGGAATGATTTTCTTCATGGGTCTCATGATGCCATGTGTTAACAAAATTGTAAGAATTGAACTTATGAATTCAAAAACTCCGTTTAGAAATGGCTGATTTTAGGGAGCTCTTGCTGGAATGGCTGTTGGATTTATCACCATGACGTGGATCACAGCGGGTGCATTTATTAGGGGGAAGTCCCACATTCCTTTGCCATTTAGTACAGACGGATGCACTGAAGGGATGACTGCAAGCATATCGCTTGCTGGGAACTACACGCTAGCTCATTCCGAAGTTGAACAAATGTATGAAAAATTCTAATATGAATTTATCAATTTTGATAATCAGATTTTGAATTTCCCAGGGAATGGCCGGACGAAAATTTATACCTTGTCCTACATTCTGTATCCCTTTGTTGGAGGGATGATTACAATGATAGTTGGACTGGTCGCTAGCATGCTTTCAGGAGGTAAATAATTTCCAGTTTTAGTTTATTTAAACTCCTAAATTGTATACCCTTAATTAAAGGTTACAATCAATCCAAGTACGTTGAAGACAAGTACTTGCACCCTCTTATACGGAGAAATAAAAAGGTGAAACCAACCAATGCCAATCATAATTCATCCCAGCACGTGGACCGACTAGCTTCATCTTTGACTCGGAAAGTAGAAATCTGCTATTATGATCCGCTTTCGACAGATGACAATTACGATCGTGGATCAAGGAAAAGCAGGAGTCCAACTATGCTATAAGAAACTAAGGCCAAGACATATTTAAGATTTTCTAACTCGGCTAATCAGCTAAAATAAAATTGACGCTAAACGTTAATTCAATTATTTACATTAATTAGAATAGCGCGTGTGGGTTGAATGAGTTTGGATCAGAAACTTGCTTCCTTTCCCCATTAGTCTTTTCCGCTTTTATTAGGAATTCTGAATTCTTGACGGTTTCTGTGTCGTCTTTTGTTTGGGCTTTAGAATGATAATTTGTTCTTGCAAAACTTTACATTATTCTCCGCAAAGTTGTCAATGACGGCAGGGCTTTTGAGAATCAAGCGTTTGAATTGGAAATGAAATGACGTCCTTCGTGACGGTCGGTTTTTAAATAAGCAAATGGCATTAGATTAGCCAGGCGAAAAAGTCAGAATTCCTTGTGATGCAACCCGAAATATTTCAATCAATATAAAACTGGAACTATGAATATTTTCATATTATATTTTTCAAATTGTTTGCAGTAATGATTTGGTTGTTTTTTAAAACTGTTTGCTCATTCGTCTTAAAAAAGACCAAATGACCAAAACAAGGAAAAGGATTTTTATATTTTATTTGGAAATTCCGGGATTGTCGTATAAACTTTGAGTGGTGACGAAATGGCAAAGAAAATATGACGGTCAATGTCAAGCGAATGTCGTGAGCAAACCTGTTATTCTTTATATTATACGGCGGAGACGCCGTTTCATTGTTATTGGAAGTGACGCAAACTACAACCAGGGGTAGTGTTTACAATTTGTTTATAAAGGCAGTGATAATGCTTATTCAGTCTTCACTTGCATTTGATTTTCTTATTGAGAAAAAATTGTAAAAAGAAAATATGCTTAGTCAGGTTGTGTTTGATTGTATTTTATCGGAAAACATCAAAATTGGTACCGACATAAAATTAAAAGTAGATTTTGAAAAAGTGGATCATTCAATCATACGGATCGGCAGCGGACCTCATTGCCGAAATTAAATTCTTCCTTCCCAAAGGGTACTTCTTTTTTACATTATAAGATTACGATAACTTTGTTTATCCATTTTACAGATCCTATCCAATACCAAATTATTTTTCCTTGGGAAAGGTGGAACAAAATTTAATGCTGGAAAGAACTATGAAGCGATTTCGACCAGTGTTGGAAGATTTGGATGATGAGGATTTGCGTAGAAAAATATTAAGTTATTCGTTGATTTCAATTCTCATCAACCCTCGGCTCGAGTCTCCTGGGCCCTTGATTGATTGTGCATGCGATTTCTTAGTAGCTGCATTTACAGTTGATGACAAGATGGATGACGCTGACGAATTTCCAAAGGAGGAGAGGGATCTGAAAATAATATTCAAAAAGAAGCATCTCTGGGACAGGCTTTACACCGGAGAATACGAAGCATGTGAAGAACTGAATCGGAACAACCCACTAGCTCAACCTTTCACAGACCTAGTGATTACAGCGATGAGACGACTGGAGGAAAACGTTCCCAGAGTTCGATCAAACTTGCAAAATTTCTTTAGGCCAACCTCAATGGCAATTCAAGCTATTGCTTACATTTTTACATGCCCCAATGAACAGTTTTCAGAGGAAGGGCGTCGAGTGCTCAGAGGATATGATGCTGGTATGGGAGCTTTTGCTGAAATTGCAGCCGTCCTGCGTGATATCAAAATTCCAAATTATATTCGTGAAAGCGTTTTATTCAAAATATTTATGGACGGAGTGTGGATATATGGAGGTCTTCTGAACGACATTTTGGGAATCAAGAAGGATTTGAAGTTGTCAGACACAAATGCTAATGTCATCTTACGTCGGGTTGTGAATGAAGGTGTTTCTCTTAAAGCTGCATTCGATACAGAAGTCAAACGGCTAAATGATATCATTCACGACATTGCACTTGCGGCCAGGAAATTGAATGAAGCATTCCCTGAAGAAAAATCCTTAGCAGAGTTTACACAAAATTGTTTGGAATTTTGTGATGGTCAGATTTACGCTTATCTCCTTCTGGCAGAACTTAAGCTTCGATATGGAGGTTTGAATTACAAAATTATTGCAAGCTAATTGCTATGAAGGAACGATACTAATGAATAAAAATGGCATTTTAACTCCTTCAGTTTGATTATTATCATGTAATGTTTTGATATTTCATATCTAAATTTTTTGTATTTAATTCAGTTTAATTTAATTTCAGTTTACAAAATATCCCAGCCAGAGAGGAACAAGGAAAACGTTATTTATTATGAACGTTTAGTCGGATAGTTTTTTTTTTAAATATTATTCCTTCTACTCATTTGTTTTAATTTAGTTTTAATTGCCGTTAATTACCACAAGTTTTAACCTTTCGGTCCATTGAGTATTGGAGATAATTCAATTAAGTCCAATTAAAAATTGCATAAGCTTGCAGGGAAAGTTGATCATTCCTTTCCAAGAACTCCGTCACACAAGATTGTTCTCCGAGTTTTCCGAAAGAAAATATTATGTCGTGCCTTGCGATACTTTGCGTTGGATTTATGGTCATTATGACCACAGCGGGAGAATCCCAACTACTTCCGGCAAGGGGTAATTAACGACATGCAATGACCTAAAGGGTTGAATCCTTTTAATTAATTACTTTATTTTAAGAAAACTGCCAAAAGGGAACCCTTTACTACAATGGCTGTAACTGGTGCACGTGCAGTGGAAATGCGCAGGACCGCTGTGACAAGGGTCCCTGCACTCATGACTCTGGAGAAGATTTAACGCCTCAGGCGGGCCTCCGATCACACACGCATGAAGGCAGGAGAGTTGTACCTAAGTCAAAATAAAACATGGCGATGCTAAACCAATGAAATATTGGGAAAGATTAGATGCTATATTTAAAATTTAAAAATAAAAAAAGCTAATTGGCGACTAGTATTGGAGCTTTAGAGCAAAATTATTAGCATGTCGTGTGCCTCGTGGGATGTTTTTGAAATTCTACAAAGATTAAAGTGGTCCAAAATTAGCATCTAAACGAGTACCTTGACTCACGTTTTCCTGTCGCTAAACTACAAGGAAAAATGCGTAAATTAGAACCGTAGTTTATAAAAGGGTTACGCTCTTGTCACTCTTGTGTTTGACAAGGCTTGCAAATGGGATCAAGAGGCAGCAGTGCTTACTGCTTCATCTTGGCAGCAATTCTGTTGCTTATAGCCGGTGCAGTTAGCGGCAGAAGACACGGAGGGTATTCCTATATTGATCAGCGTACGGTGTTACCCGATTTAGAAGATGAGGCTGATTATTCTCCAACAAAAAAGACTGAAGTTGCTGAATCGAGTGTAAGTAAAGGGGCAAAGGAAGATGACACCGCAGTTGCCAGGGATTGCACGCCTGCACAAACCGCAAATATTTTGACTCAGTTGATCAATTTACTAACCACAAGTTTAACAAACTTCAGCATTAATGAAGCCATAGGCGCTGGAGTCTTCTTGATTGCCCTTTTAGGAATCAAGCTTGTCGTAGCTGGAATTTTGATTTGGATTTGGTTTGCAGCTGAAAAGTAATGTTTGATACCATATCTATTGAATGCAGTTGGTTAAATGCTACTTCTTTCACTTATCAGGAAGGGTGGCGGTTACGCTGAAGAACCATCGGGATACGGTTATGGACCGCCACCGCAAGTAACTTACGGAAGCCCTACGGTTTATGGGAAGCCTCAGCCGACGTATGGAGTATCCACCAGTTACGGAAGCCCAGCATACGCAGCGCCGTCTACTAGTTATGGAAGCCCAGCATATGGAGCACCAGCTCCTGCTTATGGAGCGCCGTCCACAAGCTACGGAAGTCCAACTTATGGAGCGCCATCTGTTGCTTATGGAACTCCGTCCTCAACCTACACCGCATCCAGTAAGAGCATTGGCGTCTGACTTTGACAACATGGCAGATTGGATAATAAGTGCAATTTCTACATTTAATTCACTTAGCAAAACATAAAGTGACAAATAAAAAACACATTAATTTATTCTAAATTCCGCTTATGTGAATCTAAATTAGCAATTTTATTTTCATTTTGCTCAATGAAACGAATCTAAGCAGCCGTTTGACCTACCGCAGCTACCAGCGCTTTAGTTGTTTTTTATCTTTTAAAATTCGTTTATGTTCGAATGGAAAATAGTTTCACTGATTCGTTTGGCTTGTCCATAGGCACACGCTGCCTCTAAATGTTAGAAAGTTACCCCAGTTCGCAGTTATTATCAACTTGCATTTAAAGTTGGCAAAATTAAGCATATATTTACACGGAAATCATAATTTCTCTTTTTTGAATGAATAGAGTCGCATGTCGCATCAGGGAATTATAATTCTAATGTTCATTTCTTTCGGTCATTCACTTGTCCTTGTTTTCTTAATGTAATGAGACTAGTTCATAGGCGACGCTTGAGACAACGACACCTCAGGACAACGCCATTTTCTCTTCACCCTAGTTTCATAGGAACCAACGAGGATGACGGACTTACGTCCGCCAGTATGTATGCTTATTGGTCTACTACTACTGGCGACTGTAATTGGAACTGAAGCAAAGTCTACGGATTCCAGAAACTCAACTGGAAGTCGGAGGGACACAATCTACAAGCTTTCCAAGAGTTCACTTACAGCAACACCACGACTTTGCCCGAATATTGTGAATGATGTAAGTCCTTCTAATATTAATAGCACTAATGTTGATTACAATTTACTCAAAATAATTTCAGGGATTGACTGATATTCTGAACATTTTGAACGGACTCACCGGTGGTTTCGTCGGGAATACGGGAACTGTAATTTTCATCATAATTGCGACAGCTACTGCTATTTTCTGGATAATTATTTTCCTCATAATCTACTACGCCGTTTATGGAAAAAAAGAAAAAGAGGAAGGAGGCTATGGGTTAATTACATGCTAATTACATTACGTTCTTATGAATTGCTATTCCTGGAATGTAATGAGATTTTTTGACTTTGCAGAGGTTATTCTTCACCGTCTCCAAGTTACGGTTATGGACGAAGTTTCAATAAATGGCGGGATGCTGGAATCACTGAGCCAGATGGCGCTAAATGCATTAGACACGATGGCAGTGAATTTTGACGATGTCGATAAATCATCATAAAAATTTCACCATTTGTAATTTATTTCACGAATAAACTTTTTCAAAAAGAGCCGAAACTAGAGAAAGCTACTTGTGCGGTCCCATTCCTTTTGTTTGCACTAGAAATTAATGCAAATGACAGCCATAATGGATTCTAGCTTTTCAATTTAATATGAGCATCAGACACGCAGTCCCGTGACGTCCGTCACGTCCGTCGTGCTAGGCTATCACATGCAGCACATCTTCTTAAGTTCCCCAAATATCTTTTGTAAGTGACCAAACGAACTTAGTGTGTCATGCATGCGCATGCTCAAGTTCATACTCTACCATGAAGTCAGCGGATATGGTAGCGCGGTCTTTTGCAAGCTTGGCCCCTTGGCATTCTTGGACCGGTACAATTTCTGCCTTGATTGTTTTCTGGGGAATTATTATTATCAAGTTCCTCATTGGCTGGATCATTTGGTGGTGGTTTTACTACGGCCAGAACGGAGGATTGTGAGTTTAATTTAAAAAAATTCAAACAATTTTCAAATTCTTGTGTAATTAGGTACGGTACTTCCATCGGTGGTGGGAAGCATCCTTCCAAAGGCTACGGAACTTACTACGGAGTGCCGCAGCAGCAGCCTTATAGTAAAATCGGGAAGACTCGAGGTGGTGCTATACCCAAAATGGTGATGAATTTTATTTTAAATTCAGTGGAGTCATTGAACAACAAGTTTCTATAANGAGGTGGTGCTATACCCAAAATGGTGATGAATTTTATTTTAAATTCAGTGGAGTCATTGAACAACAAGTTTCTATAAATTATTAAATTGCGTATCTATGAGTCTTGGATATTGCTAGTTTACGGTACAGTTATTCATTCAGTCACACCTAGTGGACACATTTTGGCAACGTGACTAAGTTAGTTTGTTAGTTGATTTATAGGCAATGCATTAGTAGAAAGCTTGCATAGGCATATGGCGGAATGAGTTGATTGTGAATCGATGGTTTTCCGTTCGTACTTGGACTCACACCGTAATCAGTAGAATGCTACAGAATTAAAATTTAAAGCTTTTAAATATTACATTACAACTATATTCTTACTTCGTTGTGTCGAGGTCGTTGCTCTTCAAATTCGCCCGAGGCTGAGGACACACTTTGCGCTCTTCTTCTGATCATGCGATGGGGGTACTTGGCTAGGTTCAATGTCTTCCCTTTGGAGCTTTCGAATTCTCCTACAATGACTTCGTCGTAACCCGATCCCAATGCTAAATAGGAAATCAATGTCAATTTACCACGTCTGGAAAGGAAAGTATTTTTCTATGTTATTTACATTGGAATTGTTTCACAACGAGTGAGAATCCTTGTCTTCCTTGTTGCGAGTTAAAACTGACACACCCCTGCAATGATTAAACTTAAAATTCACTTTTTAACGTTTTGTTGTAACATTTTTATACCGTAACTCCAGGAAATTTCACTCCTGCAAAGGAGCTATGCAATGCTTCTTCCCAAATAGGGTTTTGGAAATTGATTGTACTGTTTGTCAGAAAATCTTCGTGTTGATCAGCTACTGGAGAGCTTCCTGAAAGTTGCTGGTAGAAATGTGATACATTGTGAAGGGCGTGAGCCATTGCCCAAATTGCGTCGTAGGCGTAGCCCGCATATTTGTAGAGCTTCTCATTCTTCTGATGATGAAAGCTTCTGTGATCAGGAGATTTCTAAATAAAAAGATTTTTTAGCTTTCATCTTCTAGTTTTTTCTATTTTACTAACCAGGTTAACCGAGTTGGATTGAAATGGGAGAATGTCAATGCGAAGCATTCCATCCATAGAGCGTTCTAATTCATGAGGGAAACAATCATGGTCTAATCGCCACCAATTAAATTCATAGGCTCCCGCCAGGAGCCATGTTACTTTGTTTCCGTAAATTCTTTCTTTGTATGCCTGTAATAAATATCGTGTCGGAGAAGTGTTGAATAGAATTATTTTCTTACCAGACAAAGTAATTGTCTAGCCCTCGTTGAATTGAAATTTCCGAGTAAAATCGACACATCTTTTGCCTTGAGTCGAAGGAGGAGGGACCTTAATTCTTCTTCTGTAGCGCCCTCTTCAAATCCTTCGGATTCAAGCCTCATTTCTCTCCTACCGACTTGCTCTGATTGGATCAAAAGGAGTTGATTCATCTGATCTTCATGGGCTACATAGTAGTTTGCAGTGTTTTCATAAATGAGCGCGACTACTTCTCCCTTGCCGCCAGATGGAGAGATTTCCTGTAGCAATAAGGACCGAGGTTCGTTGAATTCCTTTTCACTCGGGACCATTCGGAACAGTGATGGGGTGATGCTCGGGAAATCAAAAGAAGAGTCGGAATTGTCATAAGAGACTTGGAGCGTGCGTGGATGGCCGTCAGCATTAGTCGACCCTTGCTCAACGGCTCGGATGAGTTCGGAACAAAGCCCGTTGAGCATAATTAGTTTCCGGGGTAGGCGGTCAGTAAAGTCCAAATATTTCCCATATCCAGAGGCCGGATCGCAATTCTAAATCAATTTAAAAGTTTTGTGAACATTTGGTTAATTAATGTGGTTTGTTTTAAAAGGAAGCAACGAGGATCAATAGGCTGAGAAAGTGGAACAAAACAAGCGAATACGAATACGGCCTCAATTCATTTTAAATGAGGAGGTAAATGCCTTACCGCAATTTCTGTAAAAATAAATTGGAGTTGGTAGTTTTGCAGAATAGATGGACTTTGGTTAATGTCTCGAACTGCTCCTTGTATAGAGGGGAATACTGCCGAGGCATTTGAAAGGAGACCTCCGATGTAGACAATTGGCTTTATGCTTTCACGACTACCTGACCTTTGTGACCTGGGTGGTAGTCCATTTCCAGTTTTAAATGACAAAAGCACAAACAATGCAAATGAATAGAACCGCCACATGACCTTGCAGGCACAAAGTTCAAGAGATGCTTTGGTTGCCAATCAGACTGCAGTGCAGCTTGTTTTTCAATAACTTGGAGTAAGAAGATTGACAGGTTTGGGTAGCAGATGGATCATGTCAACCTCAATTCAATTTCTATTTTCTCACTTTCTTCCTTCCTTCTGAGAGCGTTCTTATTTCTAAAAAGGAAGATGATCTTAATGTAAACAAAAGTCAGGGAAAATGAGACAGTGGAGAAAGTGTTTCCTACTACCCGTGTCTCTCTATAAAGTCTGAATCTGGACTAAAGCGTTCCAGTGAAAGTTCTATAACATCAAGAATGGATTTGCGACGGGGAATGAGCGAGGGGGACTAAAATCAATAGAAATCCACTTTTCCCCGTTTTCATCCAAAAAGATGTAGAAGTAAAATGATCCCGCAGCATGAAAGCAATGCGGGTAGTGGAAAGAAGATGCTACTTTCCCATTTACCAAAAATTAAATAAACCCCAAATCTCAGCATTTTATTCAACGGGTAGTCTTCTATGAACAGATACGCTTTTTATTTAATTTGCATTTTCCCAATACGCTGTAACCCATTCATTGTTCTCTGCTAAAAGTTTAATGCAAATCAAATTGTTGGTGAAGCAATTACGAATGCAAATGAGAAACCTTTTGTGTTGATTTCGGCCATGATAATGACCCTTTTGTCTCTGAAATGTTATACATTGGGCCCACACCCAATTGAAATGCAAATCAAATTGTTGGTGAAGCAATTATGAATGGAAATGAGAACCCTTTTGTGTTGATTTCGGCCATGATAATGACCCTTTTGTCTCTGAAATGTTATACATTGGGCCCACACCCAATTGAAATTCAGTTCCGTTTTCACCCACGCCGGAGTGACGAAGACTGAATTTTAGATTAGTTTCCTACCTACCTGGCTTTCTTAAACCTACGTTTTATAAGAGAAAGTTTGAACCCTCATCAAGAACTTAATTGGATATCACTGTCATCCTGTGAGTTTTATTTTATTTTTATATTCACACAATCAGATAAAAATCAAACCTCTTTAAATCCAGGAACGACACGCAACTTTCAAATCACTGCCGATTATGGGCTCACTTATGAATTTATTCGTAGGAAATACTTCAAATCCGATTGAGTTTATCCTCGGTCTGTTTGGCTGGACGAATTTCCAGTCTTCATTAGCTCCCGTGGTCATGTGCTTGGTTGCTTTAGCCAGCGGAATAGTCTGGGCTGTAATTTTTGTATTCTTGTACGGAAAGATTTTTGAAGAAGAAGGATTCCGAAGGAATAAGGTAGCGAAGAATCATCTGAAAAGAAAATACGACCCCGTGACTGCAGCAGCTTGGAAAGGAATTCTGAAAAATAATAATTTGTACTATAATAAACCTTAAATAAAATACAATCGGTACTGAAATGCTGGTAGACTTAGTTCTTTATTTCGATACTTTTTATTTTCATAGTTTAAAATAGCTGAATTTTTAAAAGTTCGGAGGTTTATTAGAAGTCTCGCTGCAGGTTTGATGAAACAAAGGCAATGGTGACGATATTTGTATAAAGCGACACGTCGGAACGTGTTTGGCGTTAACTCATGAGGATTTGAGAGAGCATCAACTAATGATGCTTTTGTTTACATTTAAATAATTTTGACATAAACCTAGTTAAACTTAACTTTACAGAATATGCCTGCCGCACGCCGCTGTGACACGGAAGCGACAAACTTTAGATTGCATTTGCTATTGTGTTTTAACCAAGTGCATAAGTCATGCGTTTATTTCAAGTGCTCCTGCTACATGCAGTTCTGTACGTGGTTTCAACAAATGCAGAAGAAAATTCAACTTCGTTGGCAGTTGGGAGGAAATGTCCAGTAAGAAATTCAATTAATTTTATAAAACATGAACTGAACAAGGGTTTGAAAAACAGGGTTGTGGAGGAGTTGACTGTGCAAATACGACATTCGCCTTTGGACTTCCGGTTCTCCAGACACTCGGTGGAGCAGCCGCGGGATTAGTATGGGCTGCCGTTTTTATTTGGATTTACGTCTGGGTTGATCAACGTGAAGGCAACAATGGAGACGGGGAATTCATCAACAGAAACGACATTGAAGCAGCAGTTCCTCCTTTACTTTATACGCCAGAATACGCCCATACTTTTCAAAATACGCAGGTGAAACCACCTCAGAAAAGGAAATCGCAAAATGCGAAATTATATCAACAAGGGATTAACGCCGCAGCATTTAAAAACGCAGGACAGACCTCTCACCAGAGTTACCAAGCGGCTAAACCGCCATCGTAAATTGAATGTTGTAAAAGTAAAAGAAACAGATGCCTAATTTATTTTATAAGTTGTGAAACTAATTTAATTAGATTTGATACACGCAGAGCAGATACTTTGTGTAATAAATTAAAACGTTGTCAAAGTGTTTCGATGAATTTCAGTATTGGCTAGAGCACATATTGTGACAGTCTCGCGGTGCTTCGATCTGTTCCCCGTAGTCTCTCATGCATTGACGATAGCATTGTTTGTAATCTTGGCTCCCAACGGCGTAGCCAGCGACTCCGACGAATCCAATAACAATCGATACCAGAATGAGCGTCGTCAACAGTAGAACAAGCTTCTTCCCCATCGCTGCTGTAGAAATTTAAAAGTTTTAATTTAACTAATTTAAACTATTTTCACAATTATTTATTTCAACTAACAACTAAGTAAGTTTTTTTATACCTTGGTTTGTATAGTTTCGAATGCTTCCGTCGTAGATTTGTTACAATAAAGAAGTTGAAGGAAATTACGCGGAAACTTTCTGGAACTGTCGTCTCTATAAATCATTTGTGACTGGAATAATTTCTTCAAGAAATACTTATCCTTTGAGCACAATTTGACTCAATTGACCCACTTTGATGATCTAAAGTCAAGGCTAGGCAAATATAAGAGCAATTTTACTACGTCGTTTTGTCCATCATCAACGCTACGGGTCTAAAGTGTTGACGTAAAAAAAGTCATTAAAAATTATAAATTAAATGCATCCTGGATCCTTTTAGAGATGGTCGATAATTTGAAAATTATGGTGCTATGTCATTGTGGTAAAGTTCAACAAATTATCCCATACGTTCTAAAAACCACAAAAACTTGGCTTTCAATAACAATTTTCAATTAATTTATGGGAAAACTTTGCCTTCTCGATCTATAGAATTGATCATCGGAATGAACCATCCGTTTTCTGAGGCCAATGAATTGTAAATGGCATCCTGTAATTAATTGTTAATTGTTATTTATCGTTGGAATTAATCGATCAAGATATATGGAAAATAAAACTGTCATACTTCTAAATGACGAACATTTGGTTCATCCTGGATAGCTTTGAATATAAAAACATGCTTCGAATACAGAAGAGTCAGATCAGAAAAGTCATTCAAATTAAAACGTTTTCAATTTAAAACGTTAGAATGATGACGTTTGTCAAATTCTTTTTCTTTGCCTGTGTCGCCTTGAGCAATGGATTCGAGCTCCCTGGAATTGGAGGCGGTGGAGAAACGAAGAATGTCTTTGTCCGAATGTCCAGCGGCACGGGTCCAATCCTTGATCAAATCGACCAACAAAATTTTCCCAACCGAGAGGCAAAACTGACAGCCATCAGATCAGCTCTAACAGGGCACGCCGCTAGCTCTCAAGGACCAGTCCTGAGATTCCTTCAAGCTCAAACGGCGTCATCACCGATCCAGTTCGAGAGCATGTGGATATCTAATCAGATTTACGTGAAGGGTGTCAACTCGGCATTCATTAACACTCTAAGCTCCGCATTTCCATCTCAGATTGCATCTATTGACGATGAAACTTTCTCAAAGCTCAATCCTGTTGATGGTGAGGAAGCTGAGGAAGGTTTCAGCAGTAGGCAGAATGGTAACGCACCATGGGGAATAACCAAGGTCCAGGCACCGGATGTATGGAGAACAGGAAATAGAGGGGCTGGAATCGTCATTGGATCAATCGACACTGGGGTCAGAGGCAGTCACGAAACTCTACGAGGAAACTATGTCGGTGCTTCAAACAATGGTTGGTATGATCCATCGGGAAAGTATAAGACTCCAAACGACGATAACGGCCATGGAACACACACAGTTGGTACGAATTTAATCATTTAATCATCAAACGCTTAATGTTCATTAAAATGATTTTATTTTATAGGCACGATTTGTGGTTCCCGAAACATCGGAGTTGCACCAGACGCAAAATGGATGGCTTGCAGAGGTAAACGCCATCTACCTGCGGTTGGAATCCAAACTTTGAAATGTTTTTTGTCCATAAGGTTGTGCTTCGGATTCTTGTTCTGGCTCTGACCTTATGGCCTGTGGTCAATTTATGGTCTGTCCACATGACACAAACAAAAATAATGCTAACTGTGCCAAAACACCAAATATTGTGTCAAATTCATGGGGAGGTAATTTAGCTTCATAAAGATCCGCAACCGGTTAGTTACAAATTGTATATTTAGGTGGCAGGAGCAATGGCTACAACGATAGGATCAGAGCCTGGAGATCCGCAGGCATTATTCCAGTTTTCAGCTCTGGAAATTCAGGCCCACGCTGCAATACTGCAGGATCTCCAGGAGATCACAAGGATGTAATTGGTGTTGGCTCTACCACGAGCAATGACGAGCTCTCAAGCTTCAGCAGCAAGGGTCCATCTGGTTCTCTTATGAAGCCAGATGTCTCCGCCCCAGGGTCAGCCGTTTACTCTGCCTGGAAGGATAGTGACACCAACTATCGGTCCATTTCTGGAACCTCCATGGCTTGCCCTCATGTGGCCGGGGTTATTGCCCTCATGCTCTCTGCCAACAGGAACCAAAATTATGATAAAGTGAAGGAGAATCTTACCAAGGGCTGTGTCACGAGTAATCTGAAGGTACCTTCAACAACTTGCGGGGGATCCACCAATCCTTACAGATTTCCAAACAACGAGTATGGATACGGGCTTGTCAATGCCCTGCGGTCAGTCAACTTTAGCAAATCATAAAGCTACACTCTTGCAGCTTAAATACCATTGATAAAATAATCTTGAGAATTAAAAGTTCGTAAAATTGGCTGATTTTTGAAAGCATATGCTGTAAATGCGGTTAATAAAAAAACAAACCTAGTAAAGTATAGCTGTTGGCAAAACTCCCACCGACGTTAGGATTCGGGATGCTCCAACACACCTCTGCTATTATTTGGTTTCCTGATGAGGATACTGGACATTGAAATGGCGAACCTAAGAACGACCTTATGAGCCACACCTTTGGTTGATTACTACCATGACGGTAAGATGGCAGGCCGGCCCACAAGCCCTGTGTTCGCTTCTGAGAAGCTGATGAAGAATGCAATGACAGCCAAATTCAAAATGATATTGTAATACGAAATAAATTAAATTTTATTTTCCCTTTGAAGCCTTGGTGTTACTAAGGCGTAATAAGGTTGAGGTGCTAGCGTAAATCCAAGCATAGGGTCACGAGTTGGCAGTCCATGCTTTGGAGATGCTTCAAAATTAAATTTCTGAAGCATCGTTGTGATATACATGAAGAGAGATGCTTTTGCCAATTGTTCCCCAAGACAAACTCGTTTACCTAATTAAACAAAATATCAATCTTAGCTCGTATTAGTGCGACTTTCCTTACCTGTTCCAAATGGCAATATTTTATCAGCATTGATTACTTCTAAGTCTGGACTGAGAAACCTCTCTGGACGAAAGTTTAGCGGGTCACCCCAAGACTTTTCATCCATATGCATTGCATACAGATTAATCACTCCTGCCGTTTTCTAAAAAAATTTCATCTAGTAGTTAAACGTTTTATAATTTGACGTTGTTCTTACGGGAGGAATTGTATATCCTCGTAGCGTTGTTTCGCGTATAGGAGTTCTGACTGAAAATGGAACCACATTGGCGTGTCTTTGTATTTCCAATATCGTAGCTTCCGTATAAGGCATCCTAATTAAATAAAATTGAATGAATTGATCATTTTGAGCTGTTTTTGGTTTCATTCAACGTTACTGTGCTTTGTCTAGGATTGCTGGAAGTCGATTGTGCCCAATGACTCTGTCTATTTCTGCTTGAACTTTCTTTTGGACTTTAGGATTTTGCATCAAATAGAGAATTGCAAATTCCACCGTGTTACTCGTCGTCTCTGATCCAGCCATGAATAAGTCCATTGTTACCACGATAAACTGCTCGTCTGAAATGTCCCAAAGTGACATAATTTTAGCATCAAATTGCACAAAAGTTGGATTTTCACCTGTGTATAAATTGGCCTCAGGTGACTGCTTCCTATGAGCGTCAATTTCCTTTAGAAAGACGTCAATGTAGTCACGCTGCTCTTCCAAATAATAACCCTCAGCACGCCTCTCTTGTAGAATATCCTATGGAGAGAAAAAGAAAGTTTTTCTATTCTAAATTCAATAAAAGAAAGTATTTTGTACACGAAAAAAATTGTGGAGTCTGTTCTGCGATTCACGGCGTTTTGCATCTGATGAGGACACCAGTGGGAGGATTTTTGCCAAAAATGGGAACGCGGTATACAAATACACTGGCGAAGTCAGTGATCCAATGACATTTGACCTGACTTCATTATCAATGATTATCAGCAATTCCTTCAGCTTCTCATCCTCATGGCAGAAACGGAAGCCCGCTATCATGTTCCAAAGCACATTCAATACTGAAATGGTAAAGAATTGCTTCATATAGACTCCGCTGTCGCCTTGCTTGGCGACCTCTTGCTCCATTTTTAGCGACAGTTCAGCCAGGTCTTCTTGAATGCTTGCTTCCATGCTCTTTTGCTTCCCAAATCCAAAGTCTCGTAACGTTCTCACGCTGAATCTTCTCATTTCCTTCCATACACTGCCACTTATCATGAGAACTCCTGCACAACAATGACTCATATTTATCCAAATGAAACGAATAATGGATGAATCTAATTATTATTGAGGGCACGCGAAAAAGAAAACGCGTCATTATTAAATTGAAAGCAACATGCGAAACGTACCAAGAATTTTCCCAAAAGATCGTTGAGCCATCCAATCGCTGTAGTACCGATCCACCCATAACTCATCAGTTAAAACTTCCTTAATTATGTCATAGTCCTCGATTATCACTATAGGAAAAGAGGAAACATAAACCTCATTTTTACATAGGAAATCCTGTTACAGTTTCCATCATTTCGTGAAAGTAAAAAGTTACTTTGGTAGGTGACTCCCAATTGGAGGAATATGATTGGTCCAAATCTTTTGGACAGGTCATGGAAAGCATCATAAGGGGCTTTCCGGATGCCTCCGGCAAGGGTAAGCAAACTTCCAATTCCAGGTAGGCGCAATGGGCCTGAAATATTAAATAGACGGGAACGAAGCCATTTTTAAATAACAATCAAATCAAATATCAATCAATTTTTAGAATTCTTACCCGGTGGAAGATTCTTGGGTAACTTGACTTTATTCTTGTAATAAATGAGGAACAATAGGCACAGGATTAGTAACACTTCGTTCAACATCTTTGCTCATTCAGGAACTCAGACGCTGTGAAAATGCTGTGACGGCGTTCGTCTTGGGACGGCTATCCTTGCCAAATATTTGCTCCTAATATTGGAGCTTTTATGCGTGGTAGGATCAAACTTGAAGTTTATATAATTGTTTTTTATTAAATGAGAATAAAGAGCCTATTGAATAACTATGGAGTGTGAGGTGTTAACTCCACAACACGACTTTATATAACTGTGTTTCCCAAGTCGAGTTTAAACCGTCGATTCCTGTTGGGTGGATGAATTAAAAGCGATTAAAAGTTGAACTTTGTCCACTGCTACATAAAGGCTTTGATGTTCTGACAAATTCTGAAAGAATTCTAAATTCAAAGTAGAAAAGTTCATGGCTGATAAACCAGAAAACCGGTTTCAACCTTCATATGTTGCTTTTTTGCTATGTGAGTAAAATGTAGGGAAAAATGCATTGGTTTATATATTTTTAATTGAGTCTGCAGTGATTAACCTTGAGATAAAGTATTATTTTTTTATCTCCTATGACTTCAGCTTCAGTAAACAACTTTATTTGAAAATGAGCAATGACCCGGCAATCAACTTCATAGGTCATGTTATAGCCACTTCGGCAATAAAACTGTTGATTAAAACTTTGTAACTTGGATTTTCAGTGGCTGTCCTTGAATTTCATCGTAATGTAACCAGTGTATGATATGGCTCAGGAGCGATGGTTAAACCCATTGACGACGAGTCTGACGCTGGAGGTATCCCATGTTCAGGAGAAACGTCGAAATTATACTTTTGCAGTAGGGTTGTGATGGTAAGGAAGATCACGGATTTCGCCATGCTTTCACCAATACAAAGTCTCTTTCCTAGAAATTATATAAAGATGAATTTTGCAGTAAACATGCTATGGTACAATGGTGCTTTTTACCGCCTCCAAATGGCGTCAATTTGTCGGAATTGATGATTTCCATGTCGCTGTTGAGAAATCGTTCAGGGCGAAAAATTGACGGATCTCCCCACGTTTCTTCAGACATGTGCATTGCCAAGAAATTCATGACAGCAGAAGTACCCTGAAAAAAGGTCATGATAAGGATCAAGTATATTTTCATAAAAGATTGTGTCGTACTTTTGGAATAAAGTAACCTCCTAGCTTGGTGTCCTCAACGCATGCGCGGATTAACATCGGAACAACATTGGAGTATCTTCAAAAACACAAGAAAAGCGTTAAGTTTCGTCTTCTTTCTTTCTTTGGAATCACCTTAGGATTTCTAACATAGTCGCTTCCGTGTACGGCATGCTGAAAAATATAAAATATAATTACTTCAAAACATTTGCGTATTAAATTATAAATTACTTTGGCCTATCCGTTAGTTCTGGAAGTCGACTATGTCCAACTACAGAGTCAATTTCCGCCTGTATTTTTTTCTGGACAAGGGGCCATTCCATAAAATGAAGGAAAGCATGCTCAAGCGTATTACAGGTGGTTTCAGAGCCGCCGGCGAACAAGTCAAGAGTCGCAGTTTTAAACTGCTCGTCTAAACAAAAGTAAAAAAAAAATCAACATTTAAGAATATATGTTGACGGTTCTTGAGATTTACCAGTGTAAAGATTCGTTTCGGGTGGTTCATCTTTATGTGCGTCAATTTGCCTAAGGAATACGTCAATGTAATCCCGCACCTCGTCCTTGTAACCTCCGTCAGCTCGTCGCTCGTCAAGTATTTTCTATAAACAAAAGATTATTCCCATCCGAAAGCTGAACGCTGCTTACTTGTAGCAAATCTTGTGCAGCGTATTGAGATTCCAATCCTCTGGCCAATGAAGGAAGCCACCTCGCCAATGCTGGAAACGCTCCAAAAAGCAAAATCGGAGAGCCCAATGATCCAATGGAATTGTCTCTAAAATCTTTGTCCAGTTGTATCAATATCTTCTTCAAATTTTCATCATCATGAGCAAATGTCATCCCCGCCACCATTTGCCAGAGAATGTTGAGGACTTTGATGCAAAAAATTTGCTTCATGGGTACAACTCCTTTCCCGTTTCCGTCGGAGATTGCAGAATCCATTACTTTTGTAATTTCCGCCATTTCCAGATGCAGCGTAGCCTCGATACCCTGCCGTTTCCCAAATCCAAAATCGCGAAGGGTACGGACTGTAAAACGACGCATCTCTTTATGTGCCGATCCATTGGCAAATATAATACCTATAGAACATGATCAATAAAAATGGTTATTAGGTTATATTAGGTTATATTATTAGGTTATAAAAAGTATGTTTCGTATAAATTGCGAAAGTACAATACCAATATTTTTCCCAAAAGCGCGAGTGTTTCTCAGCCATTCGTGCTCTGCTCTAAAAGCCCAGGCGTCACTGGTAAGTACCTCCTTGACCAAGTCGTAGTCTTCAATGATGACTGTAGAAAACTTTATTAAACTAACTTGAATTTTAACTTGTGTTTTAACTTACTCTGTTTCCAAGCCCCGAAGCTAACTGACACGACAGGTCCATATTGCTTAGCCATATTATGAAAAACTTCACTTGGAGTCTTTGCATCCTTTCCTAGAGCCATGTTCAGCAAATTCCCGATAATCGGCAAAGGCATTGGACCTAAAGAGAAATTCATAAATTACCTTAATTAATAAAATGTTCTTA
The DNA here is from genome assembly GCA_009869845.1 of Pseudachorutes palmiensis. Classification (NCBI taxonomy): domain Eukaryota; kingdom Metazoa; phylum Arthropoda; class Collembola; order Poduromorpha; family Neanuridae; genus Pseudachorutes; species Pseudachorutes palmiensis. The sequence continues at coordinate 41,407 of VNWY01000275.1, forward strand.
AAAAGTTGAGACCGTACCTGGAATCCTCTTGTTTGAATTTGTGTTTTTTGACCATTTGAAATAAGCTATGAGCACTACAAGCACCAATAGGATTTCAGTCGCGACCATCTTGGGGAATTGTGCTAGCCTTATAGGAAAACACCTAAGCCAGGAGGACAACTGGACATGATTTTCTCATCACCGCTGGAATTTATTGGCTGGAAACACGACACGACATGACATGTGTGCCACACACGGCTAATTTTGATTCCTCATTCCCACGGCTCAACTCGTGATTCCAAAGGTATGTCGCAGTGTAAACATAAATTACATATACGAAAAAATCGTCCTAATTTAGCCAAACTCAGTCTTCTTCTCAAAGGATAATTGCAACTAGGATTTGCAATAAGACACTTAATTTTGGACTTCCCCATTTGGAAATTGTTGGCACGTTGTTGAACTTCAATTCCCATTGGCCCTGATCCTCATGTCAAGAAGCTGAGACCCAACATGCAAGTTTCTTGTGTTTTAATTCTCAAGGTTAACGAGATTAATTGAGCGTAGGCCTAATTGAGCGAGGGGTTAAAATATATTTTTTACGAATCGCTGAATTTTTCCAGCCTTCTCTTATGAAGTTCTCCAACGCAGTTCCGAAGCCGTGTCGTAATTCACTTTCAGTCTCCAACCCAAAATAGTCAAGACTGTTACGAACGCTAAAACGATTACTGTGATCACGACAGTAGCCACCCACGGATGAGCCTCTAAAAGAGAAAACGTTTTCGAATGAAAGTCTTGGTTGTACAAAATAAAATCAAACTGACAAACCTTCCACATAGATGTTGAACATTTTAGTCGACTTGTCCATTAGATTGACACCAACGCAAACGTAACTTCCATGGACATTGTACTCGGCCAAACTAAATTTCAGAGCCAAGCTCCCATTTCCGTAGACAAGGTGAATGTTTTTCGTAGTCGTGACTTCTTTGCCATCCTTTAGCCAACGGAGTTGTGGCTGTGGATCTCCAGTGGCTTCACAACGAATGGTCTGATCGGTATCGTTCAGAGTCCAGTATAAGTTTTCGGCATCGGGACTGCTCAGACGTGGTGGTACAGGGTCTTATTAGGGCACAAGTTACAAGAGCTTAGTTATGGCGTTGATAAATGTACGTTCGTAAAATTACCTCTTGCGGTCACGACGTATTCCTTCTCAACCCATTCTGAGGAATTCCACATTGGAGCCATACATGAGACAGACCGAATTTGAAGATCGATTTTTACATATGCCACTCGCGGAGGTGACCAATACCAATACTGCAAGTCGTTTGCATTGATGGGAACTGGAAATAAAATAAATTAGGCATCGAACTTTGTTTAAATTGCATTGACTATTACTTGTAATTTTCGTATCGGTGTTATTCTTCCATTTGATTTTATACGTAACGCCGTCAGCAAAGTAGAAGCTTTGTGGCTGACAAGTGAACGAGATGTTTTGACCAGTGTACAGAATAGGACTTTTTCCAAACCCGACTTGATAATGGTACCAGGAATTCAAGCCATACGGCATGCCAGGTGCGTAGGGTGGCTGAACGACTTGTAGATATAAAGTTATCAAGCGTTTTTGTGCTTCTTTCGAAATATCCGACCAAGTCCAATCTGAAAGTGTGAAATGAAATGAAATCAACATCCAGGCTCAGTGCGGCAAGAATCCTAGAAGCTGTTTACTTACAAACTTCTCGCTTGTACGTCCCGTTGTTATAGTTCATCCAATTCGAGAATACGGTCCGAGATACGTCAATCCCGTCACCGAAACACCTGTACGAACCTTGGTACAAGTAAGCTGAAACACAATTCCCGGAAACCCCTCCACCCTGACCAGCAACAACGTACTTTGCAATCATCTGAAAATCAAAACATTAAAATTAAGGTTTAGCCTGGGTTTTTATTTCAAACTTACTTACGTCATGGTAGAGTAGCGGTGCCGCAAGTTTGCAGTGGGCGTATGACATACACCAGAAGATATAAACGGTCGGGGCGTTGGCTGTATTCGAGCAGCAAACGAATTGTTGCGATGTTGAATTATAGGATAGAGATGCTCCGTGATCTACTACGTCCGCCATGGAATGTCCTTTGCGTGGATTTAGTTTCTCCGGAGTAACAATGACCTTGACAATGTCATCCTTCTCGGCCGTAATGCATCGATATTCCCCGTCGATTGACTTGTTCCTGTCAATGGTGTTGTCCAGCATGAACCCAACAGAGGGATCGAAAGTAACAGACGCAAACCCAGAAGTGTTGGTACTAATCTCCAGGTTAATCCATTCCATCGCCGTAGACTAAATTAAAGTAAACCAACTTTATAAATATGTCAACTTAATAAATATTCAGTCTTTACGTTGTCCAATAGTGTTATGTTCATCCTTCGCTCGAGAAAGACGTCAACTTCTGGAAAGGAGATGGGACATGGGAGACGAACACTGCCTTGGTTGTATGAGCTCACTGTCACTGTTTTCCCGGACCCCATCAAGTATGGCGGAGAATTCCCTTTTAGAGTTAGAAATTGGAAAAATAGTTTTCAACATTTCAGAAACGGATGTGAATACTCACCTTCCCAGAAGAGGTAAATCACTGACTCGATATCTCCAAAGTAATCATTGTCGTTTCCGGTTTTGCGACAAACGTATTTCCCAGTGAAGGCGTTGGTGTCTCCGTACATAAAAAGCTTCATAGAGTAAATGTACGGATTCTGTTGAGTTCCATCACCATCTCTGCGCGGCATCGTGTATAGGCTGAACACCATTATATTCGGGTCCAAATGCTTGAAAAAAGAAACAGAAATTAACCCAGTAAAAGTTAGTTTATAAATGCTATAATTACCTCATCCGGGACAAAGTCCCATTCAACTGGATATGACGCATTGCATGAGATGACGAGTCCATGAATGTCGCCAGGGATAATGAACGTCGTCTTGTTGTGAGTTATCCCTTGAATTTCCATTTCGTTTCCAGTTTTCCAGCGGTAGTCATCTGTCTCCATCCATGCAGCGATTTGTATCTTTGGTGGATCGATGGCATTGCAGAAACTCCAAACCAACAACTCCAGAAAACAATATAAAATTACTCTACTCAGGAATGACATTTCGAATCCGATATGGAAATCGGCGGAGCACAGCTAAATCCAGAGGACTGGAATTGGGGGTGGTGTTTGTGACTCTAATTTTTGACAACACTTTTAGGGATATATCGCGTGATCTCATTCTTCGCTAATTGGATCAGATGAGCTAAATCTGGACGGATTTCCGTTTGGGATCGTACCTAGGTCTTCTGTTCATTCGCACTCTCTACAATATCCGGAAGCGTGTCAAGGTAGCTGTACACTTTTAGAAAGTTTTGATTGTTGATTGATTGTAACGTGACAAGGAAGAATTTGTTCAGTTAATCAAGTACTGCTTTAATATTGTCAAGGGTTTAACTTACAGAGTTCAAGGGATGTCGCCATCACAGCATTTAATTTCTCTTTGTTCAAATTCCGACCAATCAGAATGAGTCGATTGGTAGGATTATTCATCTCTTGAGGATTGTGATGGATGACAAGCGGACTCACTTCGTAGATATCGTTGACACCCTGGACCATCCATACAGTCACTCCGTCGTAGCGCTCATTGTCACGTGGAATGTGTACTATCCCTTTGATTCTCCATACTTCTCCAGTATCCCCTCCTTCCCATAAGATTTTCTGAAGAAAGTCTTCCAATGCCTCTTGTGTAGCTCCAACAGGTAGCTCCAGCAACACAGTCCTCACTGAATTGTCCAAGTGTGCATTGACGCCTTCTTCATTACCAGCAATCGCTTGGAGTCGCTGATGCCCAATTCCGTCATACGCCTTTAGATCCAGTATCCGATCCAAGTCTACTTTACAATGGTCTGTGACGACTGTTTCAGAGGAGTGGTTAATTTTCCTAATGGCACTGAGCAGAGTGTCGAGCTCAACTTCGGTGACCATATCCTTTTTGTTGAGTAAGATGAAATCAGCCAGAGCCACTTGACGAATAGCAGCATGGCTGGTCGTATTCGTTTCTTCAGATTGGAGTCTTTCCAGTCCAAACTTGGCATCAACGATTGTGATAATCCCATCGAGGTAGATCTCACTCCCCAAGTCCTTGTCCATCCAGAATATCGTTGCAACAGGTCCTGGGTCAGCTAGTCCACTCGTTTCCAAACAAATGTAGTCAAACTTTCCCTTTTTCTTCATCAAGTTCTCTATGGCTTTGACACCGTTGTCCTTCACTGAGCAGCATAGACAGCCATTAAGGAGTTCCAACCACTCTTCAAATAGGTTTCCACCTTCCCCCACGGCCATGCTTTTTTCCATCGCATCACCTTCGCCAAATTCGTTAAGGATTACTGCAATTCTCTTCTCGTGCTGTTCATGGAGGATGTAGTTGAGCAGAGTTGTCTTTCCCGAGCCCAAGTATCCCGTTAGAATTGTCACAGGGACAGGAGTCAGTACAGGATCCACAGGTGGGTCAGCCAGGTCATTTTCCTTTATCTCGACCAACAGTGGAGGCAAATCGTCCATTTGTAAGGTACCTCCACAGCGTTTTGTACCTTTATCAAAGAAATACGTTAAAATATGCTTTGAACCCAAAATGACCCGGAACTCACCAACTTTGATTCTCCTGGGTTGACCGAGCGAGCAGACTTAATTAATCCGTAATTACCGAATCCCCAAAGCCTCGATTTCAAGTGTGAAAATAAAATCACTAAAACTAAAAAGTTGCAATTTTCACCCAAATCATTTTCCACAAAAATTTTCCGGCCGCGCGTTCTTTTTTGAAGATGCAAAATTGTAGTTGAGAATTTTATCGACTTTTCAAAATGATTAGGAAAACAGCCATTCAAATGTCAAAGGTCATGCAAATCTGACCTTTGCATTTATGGAATAAATTATCTCATGTTCGAACCACAGCTTACTGTATTCACACCGTATAAAATAACATGGAACAATACCAATACGGCTATTTGATTTTTAAGCTTTTGAACAAAATTCACTTACTAATTAAGATTCTTCAGTGACTAGTTATACTAAAATTATAAAAACACACTTACCCCTCGGCAATGAATTGGCGGTTTAAGTACTTCAATTTTGCATATTTGCTAGCCACGTATCACAATTTAAACTCAACTAGTAAATATATTTTGTAATATGGCCATAAGCGAGGCGAGATTTCCGAATCGATGTTTTGCTTGGTTTCAGTCGTCGAAATTTTCCAATTTTCGGTAAGACGTGGAGCCACCGCTGCCGGTGGAACTTCGCCGTCGAGCACGTCGTCCTTGGCCACCTGGACGCCGTCCTTCAATGACAAGGGCGATGAGCTAAAAATATAGAGAAATGAAAATATTTTATTTGGCAATTGCATTTGTTATTTGTAACTCACCCGCTTCTTATTGTGAAATAGAATGAAGGCAAGGAAGAGGAATCCAGTGAGGGTTACAAAGTAATTGAAGTAGCCAGTTTCCTCAGCAATTTCAGTAATGTAAGGGTCACCGTGGTCAGGAACTTTGGCATAACGATGGTCGTTCCCGGTGGCGAAAGGACGACGTTGACCAACAAGGTGAGGAGAATGGTCATAGTCGTCTTTATTACCAGGTACTGGGAGCGGCACTGGTTCGACCTTGACTGGCTTCTCGGGTTTCTCAACAGTTTGAATATCATCTTCCTCCACTCCTGGGTCTTCAATGGCTCCAGCCCCGTCCATGTCATCCTTTCCCATTTCGCCAACTTCTGGTACCATCGGCTCTGCCTCGTCCTCATCTTTAGGCGGATGCGGCTTCACTTCTTCCTTCGCTGGCGCTGAGGTGGAAGCGGCCGGTGGAGGTGGCTGGACTTCAGGTGGTACAACAACAATGTCACCTTTTGGCGAAGTTGATGAAGACGTCCTCATCTTTAGGCGGATGCGGCTTCACTTCTTCCTTCGCTGGCGCTGAGGTGGAAGCGGCCGGTGGAGGTGGCTGGACTTCAGGTGGTACAACAACAATGTCACCTTTGGGCGAAGTTGATGAAGGCTCAGCCGGGGAGATTGGGCTCACCGCAACCGCTTGTTCTTGAATTGATTTTTCCTTTTTACTTCCATCTTGAACCTCCTCCGGGTTCTTCTCAATCGCCACCTGAGATGTTTTCGGTGAAGTACTGGAATCCCGTTTGGCAGCCACCACTGGAACAACTGGACCAGGATTCTTTGTAGCGTTCGACCCTTGATGTTTATCTTTATTTGCTGATTCTTCATCGTCCGTAGGTGGGAGATCCTCTTTAACTTGAATTTCGTCATCAGTCACAACTGGATTCTCTGATACCTTGTTGACCTTCGGTAACGCTTCTGTTACTTCCCCTCCATGTTGAGGTATATTATCTGATTCTTTAACTGATTCATTGGCCCCAGCAGCTGGGATTGCAATAGCGGACAGTTCCTTATCTCCAGCGACATGAACTTCGGGTGTAGTAGCGTTGATATAAAACTCGAAACAAGTCAGCGTAAACCCAAATAATTTGCTTCCAATCCATCTACTCTTGCATTTTTCTGGTTGAAGGAGATCATGTTCAGCTTCAATCTGGGAAAGCTCCTTTAGCTGCTTGATAGCCGTAGCGTTGTCACAGAAGTGAGCAATTGAGGCATTATCCGGAGCCTTGGTTTCAGCATACACAGGGAATGCCAAATGACGTTTTGCAGCAACTTCCGAAAGGTTTGAGATTTGACAGATTTTCGACACTAATGCAGCTGCGACCGGGCAGAGCTCAGTGTCTGAGGTTGAAGTATTGCAGACATCTTTTGGAACTGAGGGGTAGATGCAGGTCGGGGACCCAACGGGGGCACTCCAGGTTCCAAGTGGATGGTGACTCATCAGCTGACAGAACACCAAGAGCAGGAGTCCAAGGGCCTTCATTTTGACACCGAGGAGACTACACCGTTTTCTTGATTAAGCTATAAAGTCATGCAAACATATCAAAGCCCATTTAATACATGATTACAACGCTCCAACCACAATTCAAAACCACAGATTAGCTACAGTGACCTTTACCTTTAGCTTCGAAATCACGTTCAGAGGGATCAGTGACACTTCTGTCAGTTTCCTTTTACTAAGCAAACGGCCCAAAACGATTTATTTATAGTTCATTCCGCTTTCGGAAATGGCTGAAAAATGGGCAGAATTTCAGTGAAAAAAGTAAACGAGAATTCCAAATTCCCGAAAAATGTGACAACTTCAAAATTCGAAATTCGCGCCAAAATGCCGTGGAGAGAAAGTGGTGAAAGTCCATAGCGTCCTGCTCCTTATCCACATGAAAATTTTACTTTTTTTTTTAGAAAAACTTTTTTCTAAAAATTAGAACAAAGTAGGAATATTTTCATGCTGGAATTGAATAATTCTGGACACTGTCCATATGCCATGGTCATATATCCACAGTCCCATCCTCTGCAGCTTTAGTTGATGAATGTAAAATGACGTGTCATTCTTGGGTTCATCAGAGTTCAATTAAATTTCGATTGTTCTCCAACAATCCCTTCCAGAATTGACTTTTAACGGGGTTACGTGTCAATCCAACCTCCAACTTGGGTATCGCAACTAAGTATTGATTGACAGTGAAGGAAGAGGACGATAAACTTCCAGAAAGGCAGAAACAATGGCTGGAGTTGAGTGTCAATCACTAGGTATGAACTCTGTGAACCCATGCCTCAATTGGGAACTGGATGGGACAATAATTAATTCTACTACAGGCTCCAGGGGGTATAAATACACGGCACAAAATTCAAGCTACATCATCAACTTCAATCCAACGTTCAACCCAAACTTCCAATAAAACTTCAAGAGTAATTTTTTTTTCTAATTATCTGCTCATAATTAAAAGTTTAATTTTTCTGGTATTTCAGAAATGGTCAAGATCCTCCTTTTCGTTGCTTCGGTCGCTGCTGTTTATTTGGCAGCTCAGGCAGCCGCGGCTGGTACTGGCAATGGCGGCGGAGCAACTCCACCGGGAGTTCCACCAGTGAACTGCTCCGACACATCTACGATCCAATGTCCACCACGTAAACTTCCTGTTGATTAGTCACGTATAATTTAAGTGTGATTCTGTTTCCTTGTGCCATAGAAATCGCGGCGTTGCAGGGGCCCTGCGATGCATTCAAACAAGGAGCCGTCCAAGGTTGTCAGTCTGCAGCAGCCGGTGCCCAACCTCCTGCTGCTGGAGGCGGAACCCCGCCAGCTGGAAGTGGAAGTAATACCCGATAATCAAGCCGAAAACAACCGCTCATTTTTTCAGTAGTGTCAAAATTCAATTTAAAAAATGTAGCTTATTTAGACGATTGGCAACTTGAATTAAATGTAGAAACTGCAGCAAAATCACTTCGATCTTTCATTGGCAATTGCTTATTTACAACTTCTCTTCGAATTGCGTTCATAATTTGGCTGATTCCAAGACGGCGGTACTTTGCTATGCAAGGAAACCCATTTATTTTAGAAGACCGAATAGGGAAACTAATGGAGGCCAATGTCAAAGAGAATACTGGTTTGACGCTTAGAAAAACTGTAATTTTTGTTGTCTCTTTAAACAAAATTTCTTGCTTGACAAAACTTAGCGTTTGACCATAATCTTATCAAAAAGTTGGATACATTGTTAAGATTTTCAGAAATCCAGCCATCCTATCCTTCTCAACATCGATTCCGTTTCTGAAGGTAAATGTTAGCATTTTGTGACCAAAAACCTTCTATACTTGGCCAAATTTTAAAAATGCTGTCATTCATTTGAAATAGTTTAAAAAAACTTATAAGGAATTACGCGAATGAATAAGAAAATATAATTACTAACCTCGCAGTTTTGACACGCATATCACGCACGCGTGTTTAATCTAGAGATTCAAAGACGTAATGTGTTGCTAAACAGGTTTTCCATCCAAATGCGTAGAACAGAAAAAACATAATAATTATACACTTGTCACTTTTTAGAAAAAGTAATTACAGCGTTTCAAAAATGAATTTTTCAACTTTATTGAGAAAAAATGTCAGCACCCTCACGTGTGGATTCTCTGAAGATTTTCGCAGGTGTGTGCGTGTGGAACAGAATTCGGACTAAAATGTAACTGACTTTGCGTTGAGTAAGGCTCTGATTTTAAAACTTGTCAGTCAACTGGACAGCCGGAGTGATTGCATGAGCAATTAAATTATCAAAGCCACATTTTTTACCGGTTACATAAAAATTTGGGCAGCTTCGTGTGCCATGTTCCAGGATTTTTCAACCCTATTCATTGTTTCGCAAATTGAAGGGAATGAATTGGAACCTCGTTAATTACTTGATGGATTCGGCCTATAAATACGGACGGAGCTTCCACTTGGAATCTTCATTACTTTCAGAAACATCAAACTAACTTTGAATTTTGAAATTGAATAACTTTGTTGCTACTTTTGTGTGTATCAAAGTATTCCAGGATGCAGGCCCTCACTTTGATTTTTGTCGCAACCGTAATGATTTCCTGGGCTGTAAGATCTTGTAGAATTGCGCTAGTCAAAGGATATTTTTTATCGATTTTTTTTCAAATTTCAGAGCTTCGGAGAAGCTGCAGCGCCGGAAGCAACCTGCAAAGAGTTTGTAGGGTCGCTGACCAAAAAACAACTCGGAGGCATCAGCTCATGCTCCAAGAGCATGAAGTTTAAAAATCCAAAGGAAAAGGCAGCCAAGATGAACTGTAACCCTCCTTGTTTATATCTTTTCTTATTTTAATTTTAATAATTTTAATAATTTTTAAGGTATCCTGAAGTGCGTCTTGCAAAAAGAAGGGATGTTGCAAGACGATGGATCACTTGTCAGTGATGAAAAATTCCAAGAGTTCATTGACCGACTCGTCCCAGTCAATTTGATGGATTTGGCTGCCCCTCGATTCATGAAATGCAAACAGGCAGCCGGTTAGTCACATTCTACAGAAATAAAGAAGCAACGTTTGTAATTTCCAAACTTTGAATTCCCAAGGTACGGTCGATGGCTCTGAAGAATTTTGCAAGAGCTACGATCCATTGATCAAGTGCATGTTGGATGTAATTGGAAATGTAAGAAAAGCATTTAAAATAAGTCAGTTTAAAAAAAAACTTTCATTCATATTCTTTTTTATTTCAGCTCTGCAAGTAAACTCTAAATCAGCATTTTCAACAACTTCACCGGATTCAAGTTCATAATTAAAGTGTTCTTTAACCTTTCTCTTTCTGTTGATTAGGTTTGGGTATTTTCAGTAAAAATTCATTCTAAAATAAACACAAACAAACGCAAAATGTAATTTTTACACCGGATAACAAAATTGGCTCATCTAAATACCAATGTGTTTTTGGTTATCCGATTTTTATGTTCATTATAAAGTAAATGGGAGGCTGAAATGCCAGGTGAGAATTCCGTTTGTTATAATTAAATGTCTTTTGTGTATAAATGAGTTAGAGGGCGGTTTACTCATTAGAAAAACAAAAGTTTGGTGGTTGAATTAGCGTGAGTTATTAACATTAAAAGGAATTAAACAGGGCGTGGCTTATTCAGAACAGGGTTTTGTGTACCTGGTGTAATTAAAAAATTCGCAAACCGTTGGATATTTTACTTCCAATTTAATCAAGCATAAAATGAATCTATAATATGGAGGAACTTTGAATCATGACAAAGCCAATTGAGCTGAATGTAATGTCACTGCCTGGACGAATTCTTTTGTAAATCTCTCCATGTAGTGAGCCATTTTGGGCTTGGTTGAGAACCCTTCTAGAAATCCAAGATGGCCACCACGGTTGGTTACAACTAAAGCCAATTTGGATTCGTTATTTAATGCTTCTGATATTGGAAGTCCTGTTGAGTAAAATAAAATTCAATTGACATAAAATATCAGTAAACCAAACCAGAGTGGACAGGTGGGTGTAATTACTTTCACCAGGCATCATTGGATCGTCATAAGCATTCAGAGAAACAACAGGAATTGCAAACTTGTGTGTTCGTCCAATGAGGCAGCAGTCACTCCAGTACTCTTCAACAGTTTTGTATCCCCACTGAGGCACATGGAATGCAGTATCGAATTCACGACCGCTTCTGCAAGCTGCAATTTTATCCCAGTTCCAGCAACCTTTCCTCTTTTCAAACATTTCCTTCTCCCTGCAAATAGCATTTGATGAACATTAAGGTTAAAGAATATTTTACAATTTGATTCATTACCGGAGAACCCGATAAACTAGATCTTTTGCTAGTCCCTTATTGATTATGTTCCGATTGAAATACGAACTTTCCAAATTAATCATTGCGGCATAGTAGTCCCAAACTGTCGAGAGTAAAAGTGCGGCTGTAAAAATTTCAGCGGATTCTTCCGGATGGTCAATTAAATAATGACACAGGATGACTCTGTGACAGGAAAAATGGATATGACGCACGCGCATTGGAACGAAAAGAATCCACATTACCCTCCTAGTGATGTTCCTAATGAGATGATTTTGTGATTGGGATAAACGTTTTTCAAATGCGTCACTACTTCTCGCAAGTCTTCTACATTCCTTCCAGAGTGGGTTCTTGGCGTCTGGAAAAAAGTTTACTTGATATGATAATTTAAAATTTTCACACGCTACCTTCAAACGCAACCCTGCAAATCCTCTGTTGTTGAATACAACAGTTGTGGCGCCTGCGCTTTCAATTGCTCTAACAAGCGTACGGACGTATGACGTCCTTGAAGAACTTCCCACGCCTGGAAGCAATAGTACCATCACTGGCTGATTTTCTGGTCTGTAATATTCAATGAATTATTAAAAATCATACTTAAAATGGGATAAATTGAAGACAAGAAATACATTTGAACGGATGCTTCCATTATATCCAACGCTAGTTCGCCGCCATCACTGAGAGGAAGGAGTGTTCTTTTAAACGGCAAGCGATTTGGGATTGTGAAACGTTTTGTGAGACCAAAATATGTTTGAAGGCGTCCTTCCCAGTAGAAACAAGAGGGCCAGTACGTTTTTTGCAAAATCGGCATGTGGTCTCGAAGAAACTTTTTAACACGACCATTTTTAACGTAAACTTTAGGACGCTGTAAAACCCACCAAAGGTAAGATTAAATGCACCTTATACTAATTGTGAAGTGTAAATAAATTACCTTTGCAACAATGAAAACGTAATAGGAAGTTATCAAGGCAAAAGTGGATACTCCTGCTACCACAATTGGATGCATGTCGAAGTGTGTCCTGGATTTACAATCACAATGGGATATTCCTAAATGGTTTCCTGGGAATATTTTAAATGCTCCAAAAGATGAAATACTTTGTTGAAGTAGATGTTGGGAAAATTTCCCAAATTGTAAAGGAAAAGGGATTGCAAGGATTTCTCAAGAGTATATGCGTGACCCATAATAATTTATTTCCAAATCCGGTTTTGAAGCCCAAAAACCCACTTCCCTTTCTTTTGGGGAAGACAGATCACATTCACAATAAACCAAGAAAAGTGGACACGAGGCAGTGGAGTGCTGTCATCTTTTTTGTCCAAACCAGATCCTTATGTAAGCTTAAAATGCGAATGTTAGATCAAAAATCCATCTAAGGTACTTTTAGTTAATTGAAACTAATCAAACCTCTCCTTATGGAAAAGCCATAACCTTTACCGCTGTCGAAAATTTTACAAATGTTCTCAAAGTTTGCTTTAAATGTTTCCGATTTGCGAGCATCACGATAAGAAACCAGTAGGAATAGATCTGGCATACACAATACCACCATTTTGGCAAATACGCAATGAAATTGAACAGCATGATTTAAGATTTGTCTTGATTTTAATTAGGAATTTAAGTTTCTGTATTTAAATTAACAAAATTACCACTAATACATATCTTCTATTGGGATTTCGAGGCAATATTATAATAAAATGTATGTAAAGTTTATTCATTTGAAGTTTATGGCGGTTTATGTCGTTTGCAACAACAGCGGATCTTCGTCTGTGTGTTCGTAAAGTAAGAAAAGCTTCCCCATGAGCATATGTGCCGTTAGATGGCAGTGAACCATCCACACCCCGGGATTGTCAGCGATAAACCGAATTGCTACCCATCCGCAAGGCGTCCCGGTAGAATTATTCTCCTCCGTCTGCGCCGGGAACAGGGTCACCACATCACGGAACTGATTCAAATTCCTTTCCAGATTCCCATTAATCAATGAAGTCGCTTCTGCCGGGTTGTATTCATCAGGTCCTTCCCCTACGACATGGAACGTGTGACCGTGCATGTGCCAAGGATGTTGTTCACATTCTCCATCATCACTCATTACATTTTCAAATACAATCTGAACAGCCTCTCCAACCTTGAACTCATGGACATGAGAATCGTTTAAGATTTTGTTTCCGTGTCGAATTTGATGGAGGAGTGGTGGATTGTAGTCCTGGAAAATTTTCCCGTTTATGGTGAACTTAGTAGCCCCGTTGATATTTACTTGGTGAGAACGAATCACAATTTCTTTATCAATTTTCTGAGGAACTGGATACACAAGTGGCTGAGAGAAAGTCGAACTGGGATGAAGGTCATTCAAAATCCATTTGGTCAATTCCAGCTCTTCACTTTCACCTGGGAATATTTTAGTTCTCATTTCCTTTGATGGGTAGGGTGCACCAACATAGTGCAAAATAGCTCTGCCAATTTTGTGGTCCCGGGCCTGGCAACATTTTTGTTTCAATCCAGTAATTCCCAATTGGTTGGTCAATTTTTAACAACACGGAGTAGCGTTGAGCTGCATTGATTTGCAAATGATCCGCTTCCACTGGGTCAGTCAGAATCCCGTCCATTTCAATCACGCGCAAACGCGTGTGGTTTTCAATTTGGAATGTGAGCATTGAATCCAATCCGAGGGCAATGACTCGAAATCTGTATGTCGCGTTCGGTTGAACGCTGATGACGTCATAGCCTGTGGATTCATTAGTACCATTTTCACTCGATTGATTCCAGCTACCGTATGAACGACCATTGATCAGGAGACTGTCAGTATCTGGAATATCTTCGAAAGGTGACCCTAAGATCCCACCGGCAATTTGACTCATAGGATTATGCCAACACTGAGATAGTAAAAACGTTTCTTCATGTTCATGCAAATAAGGTTCAGTTGATCCAATTGAGTCTTCAATTATCATTGCACCCATGGCCCAGTTCTGATCTAGGCCTGTGTGTGCATGGTAAATGAAAGTTCCACTCTGCTCCCCCACGGCCATATTGTATTTGTAAGTCCCATTTGGAGGGATCTCGTATTGCGTCACTCCAGGGACACCATCGGATGACACACTTCCAGCTTGCAAAATTCCATGGAAATGAACAGCTAGACTGTGGGATAATTTATTAATCGCGTTCACTACCAGCGATTCACCGCGACGGACACGGATGGCCGGGCCTGGAAACTGACCGTTGATGAGAATTGCATTTTGTGCAAAATTATCTGGAGCGATGATTCCGTGTGTAAAAACTAAAGTAAAAATATGGTTCTTTTGAACTTTGTGAAACTCCAAATCGTCCAAGACTGGCTTTAGGATTCCAGAATTGACAACGTAAAGTAGAAGTAACTGGAGATACATTATTAAGGAGAATCGGTTACTAATGAACTTGACAGATTGGCTATATAGTAGTGAGGACAGATTGAATCTCAACCTGGATTTTTTTGTGTAAACTATCAACACAGAAAATGTTCACAAAGTGCAAACACGCGAAGAGAGTAACCTTGAATTTAATCGTCACATGGAAATTATTTTGTGGAGATCAGGGTGGTGGTGATACGAATGAAGCAAGGTTTAGAATCTTAAAATAACAACAGAATAATACCAGGAAAAACTTCCAGTTATCTGAGAACTACGGAGCTTATTACTTCCAAAAAATGTATCGATTCTATGAATATTAGTCACTTTGCAGTTGACAAATAGCATGATAATCTAGTTTCTCTAGTTATACGTCTATTTTAACGTATAAAGGACCCCACGAAGAAGTGACTTTATAAGGGCAGAATGGCCGTGTGTCTTTGTCTATACACCACGATTTATTGGATAGAAATAATGTGTTTATTTCTACACAGTTTGGATTTGTCATAATTAATTTTGATTTCTTGATTTTCTATTAGATTATTCCCTGCTCAAGGTGTTTAGGGATTTCCTTTAACCATGGTGTCTGGGCTGATTCCCATTTCCATAGCTTTCTTCTTCGCCAAATCCATTCTCCTCTTCCTCAATTTACGTTGCCTTGATGCTAGAATGAAGCCGCTGTAGCCCTTGTCGCCAAAACAGTAAGTCATGAAGCTGGAGGTTTTATCGAACCAAACCAGCCTCGACTTCCAGGATCCGTTTCCAAGAACTGATTCTGCATTTGAAGTTTTCTTGGGACCAACTGCGTCACTGGTTCCATTTGTTGTCACAGATTTGGTCGTATCGCTTGGATCCTTAGAACACGATGTAGTGTTGTCTTCCATGTTGAATGTGCACTGTGAAATTGCAGTTTTGTCTCCAGCTGTCCATACCTTTTTAATTTCGTTACCGGAAAACACATTCAAAAAAGTGAGCTTTGAGAATGTGTCTTGGAATTCCTCATCGCTGCTAATCAACTTTTTGTTTCCGATTCTGAGGTAGATGAAATCCGCCATTAATTGATTCCCCAGAACAAAATAGCGCATTTTTCCAAACAAGCGTCTCGCAGCTTCGTTCAACGGAATACCCTTTGTGAGGCATTTACAGTTGTTGCACTTTTTGTCTTCGACATTCTTCCAAGACCAGTCGTTTTGGGTCTGGACAGTGGTGAAA